>JABFPB010000681.1:3147-33509 GCA_022817645.1 Ceratoteleas bidentatus
GACAAGCAAATTAAACGGCGCCCGTGTCGCCGTTGTCACTCCAATTCAGAATCAATTGATGAGTTATCCCGACGTTAGTTGCGTTTTTCGCGATCGTTACCCTGCTATGCCATCTATTGTCATTTTCTGCTGCGATAGGCACCTCAACTAGCTCATTCCTAACGTACTTAGATGTACCAAATCATCGTTTTGGATCAAAACGAAAAATATTGACAGAAAAGTATTGTCACCACAGGAGTTATTTTGTCATTTTGAGACAAGATTTGAATTCAATATAGAATTAAGAACATATAGAATTAAGCTGCAAGAGTTTTCAAGTATGTTGGTAATTTTCAAGGCAATGAGGCTTTTCAGTTTCGCGAAAGTGATGATCAGGGAGGTCGCGACGTCGAAATCTGTATACTTGAGATGAAGTCTGGTTAAAATTATACCTACTAATATACATGTAATACATTTGTTGTGTAAGTAGAATAGAAATACTTTCATTTCAACAAGAGAAATACACGTAATTTGTACTTTTGAAGCTAATGAATAACAAATATTTATGGTTTTTGTAACAAACATTAATTTGTATTTGACCTTTAATTGACATTTAAGCATTTTATGTTTCAAAGGGTATATATTATTATATGAAAATCATTATGGACTGATATTTTTATTATTACAGAACACGGACATTAATGTGTCTCCGATGTGCCAGCAATTACGTTTTCAATTTCTGTTTCTTATGATCGAACGTCACTCAATTAACTCAAAATTGGCAAAACTCTGCTCCTTGAAATCGCATTCCATTGCACGCAAGTACATCGCGGATTTATAGCGATATTTGTCTGCTTGATAAATATTTATTCGTTCTGATCTATCGAAACCCGTTGTGTCCACTTTTTCGTGTGCCAAAAAACCCGCCAAAAATTAATAGCAAAAACCTGTATATGTAAATGTTTCCTCTCATTAAAACTGTCACAAAAAATGCTGCAAATGAACAAGAAACGCGGGATTAACTTAGTCCACTTATACGAACGACAATTGCAAAAAAACGACTTTTTGTCACTGCTGAAAAGGCTGTTTTCAAGCAAAAGAATTGCCTGGAAACCCTACTATTTGCAGTCGCTTATGCAACGCGTTTTTGAAACTGGCAAAGGAAAAAGTGATTGAGCTGTTATAACCCTCCCACATGGAAATAAGAGCAAATGAAAAGAAAAAAGGTGAACAAAAAAAGCATAAACGTGTAAACAACGTTTATTTTCAGCCTGCGTTGTTATTTCAGGAGAAATCGCACATACCCCAATATCCGTCAAGGCTGTTGCCCGTCGGATTATACTCACCATTTTATCTTGCTATTTTCTTCGGCTACGGCCATACGACGCCGGGTGGTTTCATACACGTCATCATTGGCCTGAATGCGCATTTTACAAGGTAATGATCCGAGGCTCTCCAATTTACTAAAAAACACATTAAACGGCATTAATAAATACGGTTCCACGTCAGTTCGATGAGTGGCGCGCGAATGAATAAACAATTTGGCCCTTTTTCGTATTTGCGGGGCCGAGAATACAGATAAATTTTAAAAATCCCAGGCGATAAATTAAACAAATCCCAGGTGAAAAACACATTCTCCAAAATCTCTAGCAATCTCTGAAAAACTCTATACATATTTCTACAAAATTCTGTAAAAATGCTCAAATAAACGTACCATAAGTATTTTACAGCAAGTGTATGTTTCTAAATTCAACTTTGTATTTTTATTTTATGGGCTTCGTCTTGAAAGTCATAAGATAAAGAACGTGATTTTTTACGCGTGCATTCTCTTGAAATATCTTGAAATTTTGGTTTAATGGAAAGTACAAATTAAAAACCCGGAAAGTTCAACTCACTCGCGTATCAGAAAAGTGAACGTATTTATTATCACAGCGTTGCGCTTGTTCATTGAAATTCATAACCAGCGCTTATTATGGTACGCGGAGAAAAGTACCGTTTTAGAAATTACAGGCGTGCGCCATCGCTCTGTAACGATAATGTGATTGGGATTCATTTTTTTTTTTCGTGGCAACACGTAATATCATTTCATTTGGGAAAAATGTTCTTAAGAACATTTGATTTCGGTATTGATCTTTTCCCGAATAGAAAATACATCAAAATAATGACAATCGTACAAAACATATTTGTTTGTTTTAAATGGTGATTTGATGCGAATCAACGATAAAGACAAATGTTTTACTTACTTTGGCCCAGTTTGCTGTATGCATTCGAATGCCCCCTGGGAACCTTCGATATCCTGGTTGCCGGACAGGCTGAACGTAAAGTTAACCGATCCATGGCTGGATTGAGCGGATGGGAACGATAGGTGCTGAAACAACACAGAGAAACACAATGTTAGCTTTTCTTCTAACGACTTGTTCGGTTCGTTCGATTTTTCGACCAAACGAGTCTGACACAGCTTAAACTCGTTTGAAAAACGAACAAACCCAAGGCAATACGAATATTTAATAATTTGTCGAGCCAATTTTTCTGGCAGCATTTTTCTGACGGGAGAAAAACATATAATGCCATCGCGAGTCATCTGGCTTTTCCGATACAACGTTCGATACGGATGGCTGCCTTTAATTACCAGCCGACCGATTTCGTTGGCCCAGCCAAGACAAACTCGCGATAACAATTTATTGCGCCCGCGTCGATAAATGTATCGCGGTTTCATGAAATCGTATCTACCCGTTACATTCGTACAATCGAGGTTGTGATATAGACGACGTTTTTTGCCCGTGTTTTTCGTTCACAAATATAATTAATGGATTACTTTCGTGAAAGTTTGCCACATTTTTCCGACGAAAACATTTCTTCCATTAACATAGTCAAGTTATTTTCACTGTAAAAGTTGCGCTGAAATAATTGTTTGAAAATCTTGTCGAAGGTGATTCAGGAGGGAATGCAGAATGCGATACTCGCATTTTGTGAATCGATTATTTTGTATCTAAACGAAGAGTAAGGGAAAAATGGCGAGACGCGCAACGAGAATTTGTCTCCGAAAGATGGTTATCAGTGTGGAGAGTGCCGTTTCGTGAGATGAGCTGAAATTCGCGGCCTCGTTTGACTTGACATCGAACGAGGAGCACGTGGGTAATTGGTTAACGGTGCGACATTCTGCCGAGCCGCCGGGAGCATCTTTGCGGTACCTTTTTTCTTCCTTTTCACTCGATCGCACCGAAATAGCTAAACCTATTTTTCTCGGTGACCCGCTTTGCCACGCGACGTAAAAATATTCTATCGCGACGGCGCGATACAAATAATATGAAGCGCTGAGGCCCGCGAAAAAGGCAGTCTTCATGTCACGACCGAAACAAAACGTGTCCGAAAAAAGGCAGTCATGTCGACTGACAACAACGACAAGTGGATTAGGAGCAGTTATCCGGTTACGTAACGTTACCTGATGCTAATCCACGGCGATTCGAAAGTAATTCTCTGGGCGGATAATGGGAAATCGAGGGAAAAAGAGACGTGTTATCAAGCGTTATTATGCGGCTTTTTAGGCAGGGGCTTTTGAGGGTCGCGAGGCTTGGTGTGCGAGCGATAACGGCGCGCCGCGCCGCGGAGGCGTGATGCATGGCATTTGCTTGTGCCCGTTGACAAGTGAAAGCCAGACAGGCCGGATCGGTTCGCCGCGATCGAACCATTTCGTGCGATTATCTCTCTCCCCTGACCGATTTCCGAGTCGTCCTCGGAGTCGTCCTTCCGCTATGATGTCATCGCTATTACATCTCATTCTTCCCGGGTATGCAGATTCCTACGTTGCATTCAATTATCCCATTCTGTTGTAAAATTCGTACAATCGCCGTCGTCACTCGGCAGTTTGATTTTCGCGCCGCTTTTACCTTCCCAGGCAGAAATCGGCGTCATTTTTACAGCTGAACGGTCTATCGGCTTGAAAACAATTGTAAATCAGATCGATCCTCAAATGACGTTGTGCAACTTGGACGTACATATCATTTTAAAGTATAAAAAAGTCTGCCTAAAAGCAATTTTAATTGATTACTGTTAAAGTAAAGGTGTTTGCTACGATAGAAGTTGAACAATGTCTTACGACGTTGTTACGACGTCAGTACGATTGTTGATTTCTGCCTAGGTTCGTCGATTTTGGTAATTCGCGTTGAAACGCAGACGCTTGGTACTGCGAGGTCATGCGTCTGTCTTTTTTGCTCGTTTGTTGCTGTCTGTCGCTGGCTGTCGCTCATTGTCGGCGCAAAAACGGGCCGCGTTCGGTTCCATTAATCAAGCTCGTGGCTGCTGCCGGAATCGATTGCCGATTCGCGATCGATTGTGCGCGATTGTCCGCGATAATTGAACGGCAGAAGCCGTTTTTCGAATGGCACAGGCTAAGGATGAAGCGCTGTTTGCCCATTTGGTACAAGGTCACACAAGGCAACACACATCGCACACCAACAGCAAACGCACAAGAACGCGCATTTATTTGCTTACGCCGGACGACGGCTGCGTGAAAGTGTACCGCACGCTCGTGAGATGCATGCGCGCGCGGGACGATCGTAACACGCGCTAATAAGCGCAACCGGAGCACCGAGTTATGCCCGTGCCATTAATACGCGTAACATTACGCTCGTCGCGCCGATTCACTGATACGCCATTTGTAATCGACAGTCGTGCCAATGTGATTTCTCGGGCATCATTTTGTCAGAATTTCAGCCAAATCGATAATGTTGTCGCGGCGCAGATTAAAGGAAAAAACGCTTTTTTCCTATTATACAATATCAAAAACGAGGATTTTGAACAATTATTTTCTCGGAAACGGTCCGAACGATTTCGACGAAACTTTGACCACTTTTTCGCACTTGTTTTCTTCAGCAGAAAGGTGGCGACTTTTTGCACAACCTCGAGTGTTACTGACTTGTGATTCGTCAATTTCTCCAAGTACTAATCAGCTGATTGATGTAGTTTTCCTAATCTACGGAAGGTGTTGCTTCGATTGGAAATAGTGTCTTATGGCAGGGTCACGAAATGTTGCGCGACACACGCACCGAGCTTGCAGCGGTTCGGCGATAGCGCTTTCAAACGATCCTAGAAAAACGACGCGCACGTTCCGCAACTTCGCTACTTTAATTGCACGACAGCACAGATTGCGCGAATTTTCGTTAATTTAATTGGCCGAATCCGTTTATCAACGTTGCGCAGGCTTAATTGGATCGGATGGTTATCTAAAGTTATTTAATTGTTGAGCAAGGAGTCCGTGAGCGACGCCGAGAGAAAATGCGAAACGAGCGAATAGGACGTTGTTTTTATACGACACATCAAACTAAAGTAATTCGGTCGGAGCGCCACCTTGGCGAAGAATGAGATGCAGTAGGTTGTAATCGAGGTGAGCGCGGCAATGCGCCTGCTGAAGCGGAAACAGGTTAAAATGACTCTCGGAATGATTCGCGAGTCGTCGACAAAAATATTCGACCAGTTCGCCCGGGATTTCAGTGCTAATGAATGCAAGTTGTTTCGTTCAATCCACTGAGGGGCTGATTAAATGCATGATGCGCGGGATAAAGGGTTAATGACCACGAGCCGGATACAATAAAGCAGTCCGTTTTCACCTCCGCGTTATTCTGAGCGGAGAAATTAAAATGATTTTCGGCTCGCCTCTCGCCAATTCATTAGCTGAGATGATTATCTAAGTGCGCTAAGGCTGCTGAATAATAGATAGACAATAATGCCTGTAATTCGTGCTAAGACGATGCAGACTTTCTTATGTGCAAATTAATATATTATAAACATTGTTTCGCCTAGGCTTCCACACGACTTTTATGTAACAACCGCGCGATTGCACTTTTGTGGCTTATTTATTGTTAACATTCTCGGAACGCGTAGCGATCCCACATTGTTTATTTTTACAAACAAAAACATTTTTATCCTCGCGGACGAGCAATTTTTTCGACGCTGTTTGCCACAAAGCGGTCCTCCACTCACGTCAAATCAAACGGCTGAATGTGCAGATGAAATGAAACGCGACATCGGTATCGGCCGTCAATATGCACTGGCACTTAGCGTCGAGAAGCCCGATAAGGTCGTTTCATACGAGTCGCGGTTATGGTACAAAGTGTTTCTGTCCTAGCTGCTAAGAGGATTGTCAGTTATCATGACCGGAATGTCTACGATTAAGACACCAAAGTAAAAGAATTTGCTACCATCCATTCATATCTCCAAGGCAATAACGTAAAACAACGCGAATTTAGCCGCTCGTGCAGCTCGGGCTAAATTCGCTTTTCCCCCGGTCTCAATTAAACTTTCCAAACGCGTAAGCTCAAATCTCGTCGTATGTTGCAAAACCGTGCGCCACTCGCGCGTTACGCCACTCGCGCCAACCTTTTCCGTCATGTCGCGTACCAAGTTTCTAATTTTTTATTCACCAATTAACCCGGGCCTTGCAGTCGGTCTAATGCGCTCGATTTCAACGCAAAAGCGCCTCACTGAGCGCCCTGGCCAATCACTCTCACTGATGCAGCGCCAAAGAAAAGAAAGAAGAGCGACAAGAGTTGCGACAACCGTGACTTCGCCCATTTTTAACTTTACTTTAACGACGCTTTCGTTATTCCAAAAGTGCGTTTATATTGGCCAACCGTATCAATCGACTAGTTAGTGCAAAATTATTTAACTGTAAAGTAATGGACGGACAAAACTACAGTTGGGCATATATTACTCAACAGTCTAGTAGCAACTGATGAAGCATATTCGGTTACAGAGAATTGTGAAAATTTCCCACGTGGCACAGTAAAACAAGCTAAACAAGCAATTATGTTTTGCCGACGTTCAGATGTAAAACAATTAATTAACGTACGGCGATGGGTGAACGTGCGAAGCTGTAAAGTTTTATGTAAACGTTTGCAAACGCTTTACTGTTGGCTGTGGCACACAATCAGGAGTTACTTGATTATTCGGTAAGAGTATCAGCATTTTAAAATATTTAAAAACAGTGACGTTTATTGAAGGAACATTTAAGGTACTGTGCGTTAGTGATAAAATATAGATCGATACCGTTTTCTGTCAACTGCGTTTAACTGCAAGCGACAAACAGACACTACTGTCGAATAAAACATAAGTGATAAGCTTATTTTACAATGTATTAGCGACAATATATTAACGCAATTACACAGCGAACATTGAACATCAACTTTATTAATGCCCCCCTACTCCGCGTTTCGAAACGCGAAACATGCTTTGATGCAAAAAAGGAACTCGTTCGTCTCATTTGCTGTATCATTAACGAAAGTCGATTGAGCGTCTGAAAAACGTCAAATGCGATTTCATCTCAATTATCACGTTCAACTGTTCTGCAATATTGTCTCTTGCGACGTGCACGGCGATATACTGCGCGCGAAAAAAAAGCCGCACTTTTTCCGATGCCAGACGGAATGATTTCGTGGCAAGGAAAACATGATGATAAACGCGTAATTTGCGCGGCCACAAAACGCCATTGCGCGCAAACTTATTCATAAATCAAAAACGCCGATTGCGCGACGAAATCCCGATAACCTCGAAAATGAAAACTCATTTTCAAGGTGAAAGGTAACCTCCAAAATTAACGGCAGAAAAAGTTTTCATTATTTTTAAACATGCGTTATTGAAATATGTCGACAGTTGGTTCAAAATAACCATATTTTTACGCAGAATCAAAGTACGGTCAGTAAATAATCATTCAACAAGCCAATTTTTTGTTTATGCAAAATATTACTTTTGGCGATTCAAACTTGCTTTGCGCTTGACACCTTAAGACGCGTTTTTCTCATTCGACGGGGACATTGCTTTTTGTTGCGCGCTTTCTTCTCGAATAAAGAACCACGTCTCGTTCAAATTATGATAGCGTCGTGCGATTAACGTGATGGCTGCACGCAGGAGAATCGCTTTCTAAGCCGATAGCGTGTGTCGATAGTGTTGGGCAATTGGTCACTGGTACTAGGTCTAGGCCTTCGTTCGATCAACACATCTAACTCCTGCATTTTAGCAACAGTTAGACGTTCAGTTTCAAGTGTTTTCTTCTTTTATTACTTTTAAAGTAAATTCGAGTTACTTCTTTTTAATTATCATACAAATTTACTTATTTCGAACATGGCTTATTGTATTTTCACAAGTACTCATATACTAGCATGAGATCATTTTGTTCCTGTTTATAACCAAATAATGGCGAAAACATTATGACAAACTGCTAACATTTTGTCTGATAATTGTCGAATCGGTTTTTATTTTATTGGTTCAGCTGAATTGCCTACAAAATTTTACGCAAGCGTCTTCCACAGTATGTTAGGTCCTCCGATTTTACAGCACAGTCTCGCCGAAAGATGATTCTCGAAACAACGAATTGTATGAAAACGAATTCGGCAGTCGAACGACGACTGAAAAAGAAGAACTCTGAAATTGATTTTGATTTTTTTCGACCGTAACTGAATAGTAACGCACTGTAATTCAAATGCAAACGATTGTTTAACGGGAAGAGAGCATTAAAACGCGCTCTATTCGCGGAAGCGTTATCGTTATTCTCTCAATTGCAACTGACGAGAGATAAGGAGGCAGTGTTTCTTTAAGTAATTCATTATCGGACGAATTTAAGCACGTTTATATTCGCGAAAAAACACGGTCGAGTTCGAACAGAATACCAGGGAATTCTCGTTTCAACTCGTTTGAACTCATTACAACTCTTGGAACATGTTTCAATCTCTCGGTGACTCGGAACTCTATCCGACGACTTTGCCACTCGATTCAACTCTTTTGAAATATCACGCACTCTTATGCATTTTTCGAAAGAGTTGCGAGTGGGCAACCGCTTGAGTGCCGCGCGCCGCGACGTCTCCCTGATTCAGCGCTCCGAAACGCCGCGACAGACGCTATAATTATGCGCTTTTCTGAGTCAGCGCACGTCCCACCGCGCGCCCGTCCGTGTGCATCGAAAAATGGCCATCGCTTTACAATCGCTTCCTAAAATGCTTCCCGCGCGATTCACTCCACAACATTCCTGCGCTCCACTACTCACACGTTCCTGCTTCAATTATTAGCTATGCTAATTCGTAATTTCCATGTCGTAATTTAACAACGTTCTATCATTTTTCTTTATCCGAGATAAAGGTGTTTTCATCTCCCTTGTTGTCAAATATACTATTATTTTGTATAAACATCGAATTATGAATCAATTTATAAATGTACCGAGGAACATCGTTGTATATTCAATATAGTTACAGAAAGTTTACATGGAAATGATTTTAAAGAAACTAAATACGAAAAGGACACTATTAATATCGCGTTCGTTGAGCAGTACTTTTAGAGTGGATTTCCATAATTATCTAATTTTGTTTTCATGACACTTGCAACGTTGTTCGAGCAGTCTCTTCATTTATTGAGGAACTGTGAGATGAAATAATTTTTCTCACGACTATTTTTAACATGACGTTTTTACTGCATGCTTTTACAGAACTGAGGATCGTCGTTCAGGAAATCTGAGCGTTTCAAGTTGATTAAACTTTATGTATTTGTATTTAAGTAGGTGCGATTGATGGGCAATAGAATGAGCCTCTGCAAATTAATATACGTCGCAAGGTCAGTGCGGCTAATGAATTCACGTACCGTTTTCGCCAAATTTATTACCAAGTGTAAAAGAAGATTAATTGTTAGCTCGTCGTGACGCGTTGAGCGGCTGCTTGCAATCGGTAGAGTCGTTTTCATTTCAACATTTCTATCAGGTCGATAACAAAGAATGAAAAAAGACGAAACAAACAATTTTGGATCATCAATTTTAGGGCAAGTTTGATCTAAATTATAAAATGAATCGTGATAAACGGCGCGGCGTGTGATTTTTCATTGCAGTCTCGCCATTGATCCGGACTAAGTTTGTAATTATGACCAAATGATTTAATCGGCGATCGAGTCAATATCGAAAGAGTTGGTGGTGCACATGAATGAGTTAACGAACTGATCGGGGAAAAAAGTGCTCGTCGAAAATAACGATAATTTGAGCGTCGCGTATTTGCGTACTTTCCGTGGCAGATACGCCGTTTCGTCACCCCGCAGGCCTTTCCACCAATTGCCAGACAAAGAAATCAATGAACGCCGCCGCCATGCCGACGTTTCATAATGATGAATTGAATAAAAAATAAATATACCAAAACTTTTAACCCGGATAACTAATGACCAGCGATTGGAGTTGTCGAATCGATCAACTTGCCATGCAACTCGCAACGAAAGGAAACGAAAAAGAAGGCACGCCGAGGAGTGGGTAATTTCCGTTGCAGTCGCTTGCGGGGGTGCCTGATGTTCATTAATGTCGTCTTTTCTGTAGGACACGCAGAAACAAAAATGCGCGCACCATTGCGTAAGCACGACTTGGTCGAAAGTGTAATTACGACCGACAACTTTTCAGCAGATATTATAATTCGCGGCATTTTTGAAAGTTGCCTGCAATTTAAATTGATAATTCGGAAAATGAAGTTACGATTTGCATAAAAACATACACGGCTTCACTGTAAAAACGGCTGTCTTATTTTACAACACTTTTCTCCCCTTTTTAAAACGTTTTCACGTGTTTTAAATTTTAAACTATCTTTCTATAATGGAAAGATAGGTTATCTTTTTTTTAACGTTTTAAAAATTGAGACGGAAGTGTTTTAAAATAAGACATTTTTTGCAGTGCTTCTCTGAAACTGCCAGCCGAATGATTACCGCGTGTTAAAACGTGGATTCGATTTGGCAACCGTGTTTCCGTAGCAGCCACTCATCAGACGGTAAGATTGGGGCTGGTGCATTGATGTGAGATTGGAAGAACATATGGTTCACGTTAAAGATGGTCCGATGCGGGTCCAGTTGGGATCAAATCAACTTATTTTCAGAAGGGTACGAGCCATTGTATACACTGAAGCAGTAATACATTAGAAAGTACGTATCATGGGAACGGAATTATTACGAGATATCGTTTGTTTCGTTGAAACAACGTTGAGAAAGATAAATTAGTTGACTTTGACTAGAGCTGAACTCGTGTTGCCTAATTTGCAGCAGATGCCAGATTGGGGCCACGACCTCATCGGACCTCTCACTTCCACTTTAACAGAGTGTTATAGAGATTAAGAGATCCGCTCAGGCCGCGGCCCCAATCTAGCATCTCTGATCCGCAGTTGATCGTAATGGCTCCAAGTGATAATGACATTTCATGCGACAGTATTTAAACCTCGCATAAGCTTTCTACCTGAAACTTGTACCTGCTTGTAATTTGTCATCGTGATAATCACGCTTTCAGCTCTTTGCCATTCAAATACAATATTGTGATTAGTAGTTTATAAACAATAATTGATCAGCCATTATTGATTACAGAGATTGATGATTCTCAATCTCTATAAACAACGGACACATTCAGCAGTAAAAAGTGTGACTCGCAGTTACTATCGTTTTTATTCTTACGTTGAATGGTTCGTCGCACGTAATCGTAGTCGAAGCTCTTATTTCAACAACATAGCATATTTCATCCAATTTTACCCGAATATAATATCTATCGGGCGATCCCAATTTCATGCGGACTCGTATCGCGCGGAACTCTCCGCGTCTTGCTCAATTTGCTACGCGATAAATCTACATCGCGCAATTATATACTTGATATTGTAACCTCCTCAACAAAGCGGCAGTAGAGAGAGCAACCCGATTTGAATGTCAAAATTAATTGCACGTTACAGAAAGATGATGATCGTTACAAAATATGTTAATTCGCGTGTTCGCGCTCGCGAATTAACATATTTGCCGAAGGAATTGAAAGACAAACTAACCGAGCACTAACAGAGACCAATGCGATGAGAAAAATGGAATGAGTTACAACAAGCAGGAAAAAAGTGATGGCACAGTTTTGTCTCCGAATGTCTCGCGGCGATTTAAATGATGCGATTTTCGAACTGCGATTCCCGGAGACAGATGAAAAACGGAAAATGTGTGAAATAGCGAATGGTCTGGGGTGATTACGATTGGGCGAGGTCGCTGTGGCAGTGTGGGCCAGTGGGTCACCGATTGCGATCGGCGGCGTCTAAATTTGGCGGCCGATAGGGGCCGGCAAAGGGGGGAGCTGCGCCGACGCGGCACGTTACTGCCGATTTGCGTGCTTGCGCGCTCACCTCTGTGAATCATTGTTACACTTTTGCTTCGCGCGTCGCATTGCTCATCATCCGTGAGCAATGCCGGCGCCGGCGAGGAATTTCGCGGAGCTGCGCGCGAGTAGTTTGTGGGTTAATTATTGCCTTTTATTATTATTGCCTTTTATTAATCATTCAAAATTCGAATGTCCCGTTGCGTCACGGTTTCGTGAAACGCGACACCGAAACGCGAGACGCAGCCTGTAGTGGCATTGCCTGTGCTGCCTTACGTAATTCATATACAAGTCTCTGCAAAAATATCGATCGATTCATTTTCAAACGTTTCCTCATTTTTCCTCTGCTTATTCAACAAATGTTCGACTGTACATTTGTGTCTAGATTTGTACTCTTTCAAATTGGGAGAACAAGATTCAAAGCGGATGATGAATTTATCCGTTGAGAAACTCGATATATATCCCCAGTAACCCAGTTTGAAACTGCAACCGTGTGCAATTCCGCTTTATCTACACTGCACTTATTATTTGCAATCGTCAGGCATTTTTTATATAGGTTATGTTTACAAAAAATCGCAGCGGGGTTTGAATAGCGCACCTAGTCAAAAAAACAGTCGGTAATCCGAAAACTGCCATATTCGTCTGCCGCGTGTTTAAATTTGCGTGCGTTTTTTCTCGTCGCTGTGAAAGTAACACGGGAGAAGTATGAACGGGCGGAATAGTAATTATTTGCATCATTCATTGGCTCCTGGGTTACGAGGTCGCGATGAAAAGAAGGAAGTGCGCTTGACGCGGAGTTATGCGAGAGACGCGGCGCGGAGAAAAGCAGGCGCGGCGCGACGTGGCGGGGGGAGGGAGAGCGCACAAGAGGAAAAACGGCCGGCGGAAAATCACCGATAATCAAAGCCGGCAATGCACCGGCGAGCCGGCAAACAAGGCCACGGAGTGTCAAACGCCGACGTAATTAACAGCCGGCTCGGTTTCATCGCGACTAACCATACTGTAATTAATCGCTCGACCAACTTGATTATTTGCCAACAATCAATAGTAAATCATTTCTTCATTTCTGAATGCGGATCAGTTTTACTTATTTTAACAAACGCGAAGCTTTTCTCAATTAAATTATCATTTTTCAGCAAACTTGAAACTTTTTTGCCGCGAAAACAATGGGTATCTGTATTATTTTAGCCGGCGCGGTGGAGCGTCATCTTCTTTTCAGTTCGGTTTTAATATTGAATTGTAAACACTGCAAACAACCTTTTGCGCTTTTTTCGTTCTTGTGTGCTTTCCTTTTTCCTTTCCACATTCACTCATCGCGAGCTACAATAAAAAAGCATGCAATACGGTTGCGAATTGGTTCCGATTGTCGTGCCGTATCGATTCGCGTGGCGCAAAAAAGGATACAAAACGCACCGGTGAAATTAAAAATGCATTACCCCGCCGTTAAATAAAACATTTCTGGGACAAAACGAGGTGTTTGTTTTTGACACCTCGTTTGACAGCCAAAAACAAAAAGCGGAAAACGAAGAATCCGTTTTCTTCTTCGGATTAGGACGACTGGATTTCACAACCGCTGCTTGTTATCTCGGTTACACACGGAAAAAACACGGGGAAAACTGTTGACGAGGAAAATTTGCTTCCTTCGGGAAATCCTGTCGGGGAATTTACAATTACGTAAGGGCGAATTCGCAGCGTCACGTGTATGACATCGAGACACGCGTCAGGACAGCTCATTGTGGATTCGGCTTAACGCGTCCGAGCAACACGGAAAAACGTCCGCTTAGGCCGACCTTTCGGGGTTAAAGACATTCCGTGCGTCAGTCTGCGGTTGCTGTTTGTAATACAATCGCGGGAAGGGTTGGGTGCGGGGCGAGGGCATCCGAAACAACTGTTACTCCGCGCCAGGATCGCCGGAGCGCGGCAAGGAAAGAGCGAGAAACGGAAGAAAAGGCGCTCGTCGCCAGAGAAAGCGTTCGTTTTGGCCGAGCGAAAGTCCAAATGTTTCTCGTCGCGTTTTCGGAACGACTAATCGAGACGAACAGCAGGCAAACTCATAGACAAGCTTGATCGCCGCTTTTCACGCAGGCGTAGATACCAAGGAAAATGGTTACTCTCTCTTTTTTTAAATTCGATCGTCGTTATCTATATATATATATATATTTCTGTCGGCGATATTGCCAAACGAATTTCGTATGTTATTTGTTGACAATTTCTTACTTGACGGGCATTATTTGTTGGCAATTTACGATTACAATAATGAAGGGGCAGCCGGGAAAGGGAAGGGCGAAAGGAGTGCGACGAAAAATAGCGGTGAAAAAAGCAAGGCCTTGGATTTTTAACCCGTTCCACTTGACTGCACTAGAGAGGGATTGCAATTAAGAATGGCGTAGAAATAGTTGTCAAATTTATAATAAAGTAGACTTAGGCAATGTTTGTTAGCGTAAAAGTGTATACGATGCATTAGACTTGGTGCAGTAAAACATTGCCAAATGACAGATTAAATAAGGTCGAAATCAGTTGTGCAACATTCCGAGAAATTCCCCTGCCTCTGACAAGCAGCTGAATTTCTCCAAGCTGATATTTGTTTCGCGAGCATATGATATGATAAGTCTGTCAGAAAAAGTACTTGGAATAAAGAAGCGGGGCATATTGCATTGCCTAAAGAATTTGTTTAGACAACCGGGTGTTCGTGCGGCTAGAGCCGAAGCAACGTGAGTGCTCGAAATTCGAGTAGGCGCATTCGTTGAAGCGCGTCGCGTGGAAGGGTTCCGGTCGAATATTGTTTTAACCAAGTACAATTTGCAGCGAATCAAGTGCTTCCGAGTTCGTTGGAGCGCTCGGCAAATAAAAACGCGTTTTCAACAGCTCCGAGCAAAACACCGATGTACAAGCCGAAATTATTCATGCGCCTGATAATTCCGCGTTTTCAGCGCGAACAGACAATAATAGACCGGAGATTAAATTGCACGATCGCGCAAAAAATATTTCAATTATGAATAATAAATGAAACGAACGAACGAACGCGCCGGTAATTGCAACGCGCTTTTCACTTTGCGTGTCTGGCAGTATCGCGGAATTATAATAACGCTAATTATTTCGGCGGATTAATTAATGCATCGGCTGCCGCTCGATTATTTGCACGCCGAAAAACTGAATTACAGGGGCAACAAAAATTGTCGACTGCTCGGTCAAGTTTCGACCAATTAGCTCAAACGGATCTTTGCGTCCTCGGTCGCCGGAAGTTTGCATACATTAATTATTTAATCCGTGCGCATTCCGGTGCGTTCGTTCGCTTAATTAGATAACGCGAATTTAATATCGGATTTTATGTTTCCTCGTACATATTCGCGGAACTTGAAGCGATAGACGAAGAGCGCTTTATCGCCAGCTGCCGCAATCTGTTTACACTCTCGAAGCTATAGCTAGTGTTTAAATTTGTTACATATCGGGAGGTGACATTCAAAAGTATTAATGTCGTTCTGAGCAATCGACTTTTTGAAGGCGCATCTGCTGTCCATTTTTCCAACAATTGTGTTGAAGCGCAAAAACGAAACATTTACATAATTTGTAACACGTACTACATGTTTCTGATTTTTGTTTTCAAGCCAATTTCCAAGGGAATTGTTACAGTCACACACACTGGTCACGTTTCCTTTTGAATCTGCGCATGATCCGCAATTAGCGCTTGTTATGATTCCGAGTGACCAAATGGGACGCGCGGAAAACATGTTTGCGCGGACAGCGAGAAACCAACGTCGTATGATTGGCATTTAAATTCCTTTAAAACCACGAAAAGCGTTAATCGCCGCGCAGATACCGTTATCGGCGACTTGACATTGTCGGAGAAATTCATTATAATATCATCGCGTATCATACGTCAGATAAAACGACTCAATTGATAACGCGCAATATTTGCCGTGCTCGCAAAAACCAATTATTATGTCGACACAAATTCGACATCTTAATGTAATTTCGCGAAACACGATCGACCATTTGACCATCAATCGAGAGTCTGCGATTGTTAAAAGCAGTACCGAATGTCAAGATATTTCAACAAAACTTATCTCCGAAATACGCGAAAATCTTGGCGATATTGAATCCGATGCCTTGTTGGGGAAAAAAAATAGCGCTACATCTTCGTATGCCTATACCTATAGGTAGAGGGAAACAGTGCCGGTTTCCGGCGAGCGATTCAAAAATATTTCGTAAGGCGGAGCTTTTTTCGTCGAGACGGAAGTCGGAAAAAGGAAAAATGCGAGCGGGGCGGGAAAAACGATGAAAGGAAAAACGAGGAACGCTGCGCAACGAAAAAATGTGGATTCGAAACTCGTTCAAAGTCGGCGCTTTCGCGAAAAAGGAAGAAATCGAAAGCAAACTTCCGAGGTACGTGCAGTCGGAAGTGATTACGAGTGAGAATTTCTCGTCTCTCGCGGCGCGCGAACGAGAGACGACGAAACGCCATCGATCACCTTTTAACGACTCTCGACGAAACCGTTTCCGATGTATTAGTTAAGTGTCCTCGTTAGTGCGCGGCGAGCGAGCACGCACACTCGCGTAACTCGCTTACGTCGCTCTCGTCGCCTATCCCACCGGCAGCTGTGCGATCGATATTTCACCAACGCATTCCGAAGAAACGGCCGCTCGATTACAATGAAGCGGAGCCGTTGCGACATCCCGATCGCACTTTCGCAGTTTGCACGCCCGAATTCAATTTCGATTATCATTTCAATTACGTCGCGCAAGTTTTTCGCACTCCCCGAAACACCTGTCGCAGAAAGCAATGCTGCCGATTGTAAACTCGTACCAACATCTAAGTACACTGTTTCGCCCAGACCCTTGTGTCCGTGAACCAGTTGCATGCCTGCTTTTTCACAGTTGGCATCGCTGAAACGCAATAATTTGTTTAAATGCAATTGCGCGATTTCATGTCGGAGTCGCAACCTCCGCGATAATGCGATTTTGCATGATTGATGTACGCATGCGCTTAAGAAACCGTAATTTCCCAACTGGTGGCGCGAGTTACATCAATCAGCAGCGCATCTGATACTAATTGTACAATATTCTATCAATTCTTCCCATTTTTCATATCTTGCGCGAAATAGAAAAACGCCGATCGCAGAACACGGTTTCATAATAAACGCGGACGTCACGGCGTTGACGATTGTGATTTTACAATGCAGCGCGAGAAACCGTGCCGCCGGCACGGTCGGATTGTAATACTTTTCCGCGAGGCTCGTTTCGTGATAAATTGCCTTTATTGTTGAAACAATTTTCATCGAATAATCAATGTGACAGGCGTGACCTTTCGTTTCATCGTTGACGGGCACTGAATAATTATAATCGCAATTCTGCCATGCTAACGACTACTCGTGGACAGTTCTCGTGAGTGAATTCCTTTTGTCACACGTACATTCAAAACGGCACATTTATCCCCAGAAGATTGGCAATTATGTTTCCGATTTCGGATTGCATCATTTCTACTGATTCGATGAAATTGTTGAAAAAGTTGATACCCATCCTGAATCGTTGGTTTCTTCGATGTTGTTCAATATGAATGTTTGTAATCCCCGTCGAGCACACATCGAGCTCGAAATAAAACAATATATCGTTCGGCTGACCTTCGCTGGCCCCGACGAAAATACGATGGCTCGACGTGATTCAATGTTAAACAAAAATTTATTTGGATTGCAAAACGCGAGCGTCGTTGCCGGCGCGTCGATATCGCGCTCGCAGCGTTATCTCCGCGAAAACACTTGTCGAGTCGAGTGATCGCAATTGTGTTGCGAGTTGTGAAACAAGAGCAGCGCCGCGGCTTTTGTTCCGCCGAGCAAGGAACAAACAAAAGCGAAGGTCGGGCCCCAGCGTGTTCCACGTGCCATCGAAATTGCCGCCGTGAGCGAACGAGTCATAACCCTCCCCCCCCCCGTTTTTTCGTATTATTACCGATTGCGCAAGCCGGATTACGCAACGTCTTTTATTAGACGACTCGGGCGTATTTGGCAGATGAATCGCGCGGGTATTTGGGGTAAGCACGCGCGTATATTTAGTCGTCGAATGTGTCTAGGTCGCGCCCAATTGTGGCACTTTTATCGGTCAGCGCTTGTGCCGTAGTCTTTTCGCCTGAGGCCAATGGGCCCACCCCCTCGACCCAACTCCTCCCAGACACTTGCTTCCTCGGCCGCCTCTCTCTCCCGATCTCTTCGTCTTTCTCTCTACCGCTCCTTCCGCTTCTCCTTTCTTCCTCCAATCAGTCGAATCTCCTCTTCCTCTTTCCGGCTGCGCAAAGCTTATCAATCCGGTACACTCTTTCAGGTCAACGTCTCCGTGTGTGTGCGTGTCTATGCCGGTGAGAGTGAACGCAGGAAAGAGACGGATTTTGCGCAGCGCACCCTGGCGGCGCATCCCAGGTGAGCCGTGGCAGCCAGTCGCCGCGCGGCTGACGGACAGTGCGCTCAGCCGCGTATATATAGGCGGCTGAGGGGATCACGTGGGTCCCCCTCGCTAGCGCGGCAGCAGCCCTTGGTCCGTCGCGCGCGCGCATGCGCCGCCGCCTGCGCGCGCACGTGTGCGTACACGCACGTTTCGGGGATGACTTTTGGCCTCGTCATTTATGGAGGCCCCGGTGGTGGCCTCGCGCAACACGCGCGTGATTGCGCGCCGATCGAAAATACATCCCGTGGGTGGCGATAATCGGCCGCCGCTTTCGCGCCGCTCTTTTTGGGCCGTTGTAATTAGAGATTGCGTGCGTGCCCGCCCGGTCAATGCTAATCGCCTGTTCATTAATCCGAAATCATTTCAATGCCACGCGATTCATTCAGCCTCAACTTTTCAAAGTGCTCGTTAAAAGCTATATAGGTCAAGAGGGTAAAGCGAAAACCACGTCCCGACAGTAGTTTTCAAGGTCAAAGGGGGTTTTCGAGAGGTGAGGTGAAACTGAAAGTATCGAAGACGGATAACTTTTTTAATAGATAGAGAAGAAAGGAGGAATGGTAGGAATGCGCTTTGGTTGAAAATGGAAAATGTATGTACCGACTGCTCGGCAGAAAGAAACGCTGTTTATCTCAATGTTGGCTTACTAGTGCCACCTACACGTTTTATCATATAACTGGTCTTGGACTGCTACACTGTCGAGAAAAGTGTTATATATCCTGAACCCATGTGGAAAGGTCGATGGCAATTCAAGCTTTAATTAATAATTGGTGCGGTTCTATAGCCATTGCCGGAACAATATCAAAATAGAACGCGTTTTTCCTGCACACTGATACTGACAAACGATAGGCACAAAGAGCCGACCCGAAATACCGGCTTATTACAATTATATCTTGATCTTAAAAAATTGATGTGTGACCGTTTCGATAATGCAAGTGTTCTTAAAGTGAAAGTCTGGTATATATATAAATTGTTCGTCACTTTTCCCCTCGAATCTCCTGCAAGTTTATGTGACGACAATTTTTTCGCGATAAAAAACAATTTGAAAAGCGCTCCAATCTGCCGCGAAACAAGCGAAAATAACAGCACGACCCAATCGAATAGGCCGAGCAAAATATCGATGTTGGCTGGAAACAGTCCAAGCGGCTCAAAATCACGCGCGAGTCGCAAGGAAAACCGGTTCCCGATAAAGTAAACATAAAAGTCTATTTATAATATGGAACTTCCTCCAACCGACTGGACAATTAAAAAGCCATTTTTTCCGCACCGTGACGGCACACACGAAATCCATCTTGTCAGCATTCGATCTTCTGAACGGTCGTACTTTTCAAATTGATCTGGCAAACTGTCGACTTTGCCAGACCGATTTGTATTCAAATTTATCGAAAGAGTCGGTAAAATCGGTATGGTGCCGCGCTTTTCGGCATTACACAAACTTCGAGCTTCGCGCTAATCAGCAAACTCGAGAAAGGCTCCCGTCTGACCCGCTCCCATTGCAAATTTCATACTTTTCCTTCCATCCGCGCTTCAAACATGTCATTGGCCCGTTATGTTTAAACAAATGAAAAAACAAAAGCGCGCTATCCCCGGAGCAACTCTTGGAATGTCGCTGCAATCGCGTAGCATCGCAGTTCAATTCGGTTGTAAAGCAGGCAAAAAGCGCGGACTTATCAAAACCAATTGCTCGGCCACGTGCGTACGCGGTAAAATAATGGTTTTACTTTACATCGTGTAGCAGAACAAAAACGCTAATGCCAAAGTTTTGTCGGGCCATCGAAAAACACGCCAGAAGGTTAAAACGAGTCGGGGACGAGTTTCGAAGGTAAAAACGTGCTTTTATAAATCTCTTTTATAAGTGTCTGTATGCCGCGCCAGTCGATTCACTCACATATCAAGCTGTATACATACATAGAGATAGTGTATAAGAAGGTACGAACACGCATGCGTAGATGCGTGTGGTTTCGTATTTGGATGAAACGCAGAAATGAATGACGGCGTGGAGTGAAAAAAGTTTACGCAAAAGCGTGTCGATGATGATTTGGCCAATAAATCTGCGCGGCACTATCGTAATGGCTGCGGCAATTATTCGCCTAATGCACGAGTCCGCGCGCGTGCAAATGACAAACGTGTAATTAATGGAGTACGCGCGAGTTTCTTCGAGCGGATTAGAAGCCGCAGAGGTAAACACACTTGTCGAGTTGCGCGCGGCCACATTCCTGATCGTTTCGCTAGTGATTCGGCCCGAGAGTTTGCGAGCGTGTCTTCGAGTGAATGGACATTGAGCTGTAAACAAGCTGCAATATACAACACGTATAAATGTAAACGAGCTGGCATTCGTTGTTCCTTTTTTGCCACACTTTTTGCCTACGCTTTTTCACTCGCTCTGGCTGGCCTCCTCTGCCAGCCGACCATTCCCGTTCGCCCATTTTTCCAATCGAAAACCTGATCCCGCGTCGGCCGGTTCGTGTAATCCAATAATCAGTGCCCCGATAGAATGCACGAAATTGGTCCGCAGCAAATTGGGTCGCAAGCGCGCAAACCGCGTGACGCAAGCCTACATGTATCGCTGCGGCAACGCACATCGATCCGCGCCTCGATCTCGCGTCTTGATGTCTTTATCTGCAACGTGTCGGGAGATCGCGGCGAAGAATGCGCCACATTGTATTATACAGCTGGTACGCTGTCCGTTGCGTAATCGTGCGATATCGTTCGAGCAATTTCCCGGGCGTTCTCTCGCGCGACGGAACGTGCCGAATCGCGCGACGCTTGTTGTGCAACGGATAACTTCTTGTTTAAAGTTTACTGATTTTGTGAGACAGAGACGCGTGCGAATTTGCGGGGGATATTGTGTCAACAAATGACTCAATCCGCGTCATCAACCAATTCGAAAACGTACACGGAGAAAAGTATAAACGACTGAGTCGTTTGCCCGACTAAATAATGTAGAATAGGACGGAGAATTGTAGCCTCCACAGGTAAACAAGGACAAATAAAATGATATTTCCTCTACCTTTAGAGGTTACGATTTTCTGTTCTATTCAACACTACTCAGTCGTGCGGCGCAAACGATTCAGTCGTTTATAGTTTTCTCCTTCAAGGCTCCAACTTGTTTATTGACTGTTTGCTCGAAAACTGTTTCCTTTAACGAAGCTTTCTTGGCAAAACTTTTCTCCGTTCAGGTTTCTTAAGACTCTCAAGAGGGTGGGCATCTATAAGTATTGTTCTCGAGACAAGAGAGGATTGATAATCAAAAGCATTATACTCATAAGAATAACTAATAATTTGTTATCGCAATGTTGTCACAAATAAATCAGTCAGTTCCTAATGACAATCAATTATTTTCCAGTGCAACCTTAATGTTTCTTTTGAAAAACGAAACATCTTCAATGTTCAAATTCTGATTTAACATTTTCCACGTTGATTTGAATTGAAGGAACTGATTCATATAGTTTCAATAGTCCCACGAGTTGTATTACCATACGCATGGGCAAAGAATTGATTCGACCGGGGCTCAAAAAATGTCGTTCACTGCACGTGTTCATTTGTCTGCATAAAAAGCGAGCTACCACATGCCGTCGCTTCCGTTGGGCGACGGAAAACGCGCGTCGCCTCGTGACAACGGCGATACCCCGCGAGCGCTTTTTTCGGTTGCAAACCAACGTCACAACCTCGATTGAAACATCGACTACTTACTCCTACCCAAGCGACGTTAATCAAAGGCACGTTCGTGCGACTCAACTTACCTGAAACAGAGAAAAAACGCAGCGTTAAGAGCGTTGTCGTCACAGGATAACAACGTGGCATGCAACAACAAACTACGAATTATCGATAAACCTGGTAATTATTCATGCATTAAAGTGCCCCGGCGCTCATCGATAATACGCAGCGGAAAACAAGTGTCTCGATAAAGCCAGTTTGGACTTTGTTCGTTGGGTGTATTAACGATTTATTATTTACGGAAAGAAGGGGATACACAGAGTGCGCGAGACGGCGAACGACTGTTGTATATATATATGTGCGCATGTACATATATGTATATATATATACACATATATATATATATATATATATATATGTATATGTACACCGCACTCCGAGAAGAAGGCGGCGGACGAAAAGAAAGCATGAAAAAGAATTGTCGTCTGCGGAAAAAACGAGGGAGGACCGTGGCGACGGGAGTCGGGGAGGGAAAAATAATAAAGAGAAAAAAGCGCAATCGATGAGTCTGGCTGTCTCGCCAAAATTTTACGTTTTTCCCTTTAATAATGATCGTTATACACGGACAGAAAATTGTATAACCGGTACTAAAATTGCGTATAACCGTTGTTAGAAAAATGTGCCAAATGAGTTTTCCCTTCATTTACTACAGTTTTTGTAACTGTTACCAAAAATGTTGGATAAATCACTCCGGAGTTTTGTTAGGAATTATTGTAATAATTAACAAAAACTTTATTCTACCAGGGGTTCAATTAATCGATTCAATTAATTAACAGTATCAAACCTGCCGTACAATTACTTAGCGCACTGAAATCGTAAAATGTTGAGCCCACATCTCCTCCCGTCAAATATTTATGACCATCCTATTTTCATAATTGTGGCAAGCCAATCTATTAAATATTGAATTAACTGACACGGTACGAGGAAAAGATTCTGAAAACGAACTAAATGAATTGCAATGGTTACGCACGATTTATTCGAATCGTTGGTTTTGCACTGCGTTTCCTTCCGAGATCCCCATTATAATTGAACACTCTCAATCGAATTTGCTATTTCCTCACGCGCCGCTTGAGCCTCATTTTTTTTAACAAAACCGACGAAGCCTTAATCCGAAATTGGTTGAGAAAAATATGCCATACAGTTAAATGTACTGTGATAGAACGTTCGTTAAATTGTAGGCATTGTGAAATGACAGCAAATTTATTGAAAGGTAACGCTGCAATGTTGTGTGGATAGGCAGCGTTACTGCGTGAAAATGTGTGAGAAAGTGGAGGGGAAATTTCGCATAGCTGGTGGCCGGGAGATTCGGGCGTCCCGAAAACTGACCAGCCGCAAGCGCGCGCGCCTGTTCGCAGTCGCGTTCCCGGCTGTTCGGGCGAAAAGTGACGCTCCCTTGGGGAATTCGGGCGCGCGCCGGCAATGCCGCGCAAGTACGCGCGGCGCGCGCAAAATCGCCGAGGCGGCGTGCGCTCGCATTTCTTGCGCTCCTTCTTTCTCGAGCCGGCGTCACCCTCCGCAGCGCGATTGCAGCGCCGATAACATCAAAACGCGCCAGTTATCGCCGCCGCGGTTGACGTAGGTTAGGTACCGAGTGCGTCTATGCAGCTCTTATCGATAGCTGCCGGTGTTCGAGCTCACAGCTGTGGGACAGTTTTCATCCGAGCTGCTAATTATTCGATAACAAGTTATGTTCGAGCGACGATGTTTCAGGTCAATTTCTCATTCATTTTGAGATGGATTTTAGGGGGGTGTATATTTTGTCATGAATATTTTATCATGGTACTAGTGCTGCGCCAACGTTGGGCCGACCGTTAGTTGAACATAATTTGGAAATTCTGGGCCAACCGTCGTCCCAGGATAGACTTGTTTGTACGCCGACAAAGGGACGTGGTTGGGCCAGCACTGTGTTCAGCAGTTGGCGGTTAATTTTGTGCCAACACTGGCCAACGATCAGTGTTATTGGATCACCTATAAAAAATTGTACCTGTAGGTCGGCCAAGGGCCAATGCTGGGCCAACTGTATCTCAACGCTCGACCTAGTTCTTGGTAAGCACAGATGTCGATCGTCGGCAAATAACGTTGAACCAGCATGGTACCGACCATAAGGTTCATGTCTGACAACTGACTGCTTGATGATATTATATAATTGTTTAGCTAATCCTGGGCCAACGTTTAGTCGACCGTTGGTTATCGTATGGTAGATTATTGCTTGACGATTGTCATCGCATTTTTAGGCCAATGCTGGGTCAACGTTGTGCCAACTGTTGGTTGAATCTCAGCTGGAAATCCTGGGCCAACCGTCCATGATGAGTTCTTTTGTACGCCAACAACAGAGTCGTCTCAGAACTGTATTCGATCGTTGGTCGCCGACATCGTGCCAACGTTGCCGAAATTGTTAAAATCGGCAAACCATTGACTTTTCTACATGGGATGGTGTAATATTACAATGTCCATAATATTGTTGAGGTCGATATTGTAGAACCTAACCTGTATTCTAAACAAGCCGTGATTGACACTCGCTTCGCAGCGTGGTCTACATTACCGACTGTGACTAAGTATATCGTAACGTTACAATGCACATAATAACCTTAAGATTCATACTGTATCCATTACAATATGAAATTGATTCAATGCATGTTGTACAATATCATTTTCTCAGTGCATGTACGATGAAACATTTTTTTCAGGTTTTTTAAGGAAATTCCCTGACTTTTCCCTGATTTTTCCAGAGCTACGTAATTCCCTGACTTTTGCAGGTTTTCCAGGACAGTGGCAACCCTGATTCAACCTATGTATATTGAAATTTCAACTGCTTTGTCATAATCGTTTTACGCATTAAAATTTACTTAAAATGGCTAAAATGGTACTTGAAAATCTGTAAACACAATTTGACGTGCTTTAGGGTTTGTATATGAAAAATTAATTTCCCATAAAAACAAGTAATGTCAAACAACAAATGAATTCGTCAAAGTTGTCATCTTGTTCAAGCTGGGTATTCTCCCCGTGGCAGTCAGAATGTTTCTGGTTGCGAAGATAAAGTTTCGCACCATGTACGGAATCGGAAGGAAAGTCCGTACTCGCGACCGGTCTGCGCTTCGCCGTCGCCGCAACGAAATTAAATAGCGCTATTCAACTCGGCGAGGCCATTTAGCCTTCACTCGGAGAAAAATTGAGTACCCCCAACCATTAAATGTTTAATTTAAGCAACAATAATACTAAATAGTAAGAGTAACCATGAAATATATAATGAAATATGTAACTATTAAACTGGTCATTGCCACCATTTTTTCAGCAACTATTTCTTGTTGGATGATGTAACTAATTGGATGTTTATTAGTGTTGCAATTAGACAAGCCGCGATATCCCTCGTTGACTTAGAGCCGAGCGCGTAGCATCGGTGGTCGCGAAATTCGCGGCGGCCGGCTGGCAAAAAAGTAGCCGCTCGAAAAAAGCCAAAGGAAATTGTTGTATGGGAAACGCGGTGCGAGCTCCATCGAGCTCGTCGTATCGGTGGCTAACGGTTTCCGGGCGAGGATGTGGCACAGCCTACATACCTTCGGCGCTCGCCGAGCAAGATTATGCGCCGTCGAGCGAGATCGCTTCTCCGCCGATCGCACGAAAATTGATCTATTAAACTGGTTGCGCGTTGCGTTTCGTTTTGAAAATATGAAAGTCGCCGCCGAATTGCGCATGCGCCCGTTCGGTTCACGTAACAGCGGTCCTACGTGATTAATAACGTTTGCGCGAATGAAACAAAAATTGAAACCGCGGAAAAAAGCGGCAACTCATCGGCTCGACTTTTCGAGCGCCGTGATTAATTTTCCATCGGCTTTACATAAGCGCGAGCGCGTTTCTTCATTTTTCGTCGCGTTACGTCAGCCCGTTGATTTTCCATGGCCTGGACGCAATTGCGCAAGAATTTGTTGCCCGAGCGGCGTACAATATAAATGAATTTCATTTTCGTCACCGGCGTACTTGGCGCGCCACTCGACGGTCGTCAATGAAAAGTCGAATGTCAGCGCACGAAGACGCGTCACTTTCTACTGTGGCCGATCGACCGGTCAGTTTCCCGCGGTTGCTCGGCCGCGGAAATTGGTCCGCCGCGCCGTTTAGCGCGATTCCTTTTGTCGCAAAATCATGTCGCGCTATCGATTTCATATGACTGACGCCAGTGATTTTAATTCAGCAAACGAATAGAAAAAGAAAACAGATATAAAATTGTCTTAGGTCCTTCCCTATCTATCAACGGCCTGACTTGGTAAACAAACGCTCGGATTACATAACCCGGATCGTCGCGGAATAGACAACGTCGCGCGATTACATTATTTGGATGGCATTAATGTTCAATCTTATCGACCAAGGCATCTTATCGAGTGTGATAATTCGTTTATTTATTCAGTCGATCTGAAATTTGCTACGCGTACCTTCGGTTGTGTAATGGGAGCGTAAAAAAATGTTTACAAATAAAATTGCGAAGAAAAAAAAATTTAACTCTTTTCGAAAAGAGTGAAATAAAAAAAGGCGTCGCTAGGTCGATTCAAATTTGATCGCGGTCGATCGGTCTGGCTGGTGGATAGGCCAGGGAGGTGGTTGACGGTGCAACAACACTTTCGCCAACGTGCCAAGCGGTTTTCCCCGCGCCGATCTGGAGTGCGTACGGCCGTGCCGTTCGTCGCTCAAGTGGCGTACCCTTCTCCTTGGCGAGCGCTCTTTTTCGCTCCTACCACGGCACTCGCGCGTCCTTCCACTTACTTGCCAAGAATCCGGATCTAGCCTCAAGGTTTACATAAAGGATCTCGGACGACTGATGGCGCGCGCGCGCCTCATTTCTTTCATATTTCATTGTTCGCCACCGATTCCATTCATGTCCGGAGAGCGCGACCGGAACCGAAACGCATACCGCGATTGACGCCGAAAAAAGTGAAAGACGCACGCGAGATTGTCAAACGATCGACGCTCTCGAACGAAATCGCCGATTGTGCGATGCATTATTTATAGCGACGGTTTTTCTCGATGGAATAATGAAACGGAATCGTGGCGAACGAGCAATAAAATAAATGCACATTGACTGCTAAAGCGAAAATGTATTTTGTCAGACGAAAAATTGACGTAACTTGGAACGTGTTCGACGTTACGACGACCAAGTGCCGAGTTGCGCGATAAACAATTTCGCGTGACGAAGCATGCGCGAAAATAGCACGGCGGCGCGCGAAATTTCGACTGGCGTCGCGCACGTGGCGACGCGAGTTGACGCGCGGCCAATCGGCCGTTCGGTCGTTTCTGGTGACAAAATGACAGCGCGAATGGCCGATGCGCGGCGTAAGGGGGTTAAGGTCGTTTAAGGTCGCCTTTGGAAAGTCGCGCGAGACGACAGAGACGAGAACGTGTCTATCGCGCACGAAACTTCTGAAAGGCCGCGAGCCGCCGCTGCAATTGAATAACAGGGCTTTCATTAATCCCATAATCGAGCCGCGCGATATGCTATTTTGATTGTGGATTAGTGCTGGGGCTTCGACGAGTCAATTCTCATCGCTTTGCGATTGGGTGAGGTGTAAGCCGTTTTTTCGCACCTTTTTTCCTGTTCACATTGTAAACGTCGCTTTGCTATCGGCCGAGGGCGATTCAAAAGCTTCCCTGCATTGACGTTTCACAGTTATTTATACGACTTATTAATAACATGACAAGCAACACTCTATTCTAAGAAACGGATCGACAGTTTTGAATGTTGAGTGGAACGCCGTTTAACGCAATTAGCCGGTAATTTCTCGTCAACAGAAGAAGCAAGTTTGAGGAAAATTGTCTTCGCTATATGATTCAACGGTAATGAAAGCGTTTCATTAAATAGCCTCGTTAAATCCCGCTCGGGACAAACCAGCCGAGCTATCGCGGGTGCGTAAATTGACGAAATAGCATTTAACGAACTGCGCCAACAAATTTCGATACTCCTCGAGTTGCGCCATTCCAATTACTCTCGCGCGCGAATTGCAGATACGCAACTAATTTCGCGTGGATTCGCCTGGTTGATAAATGTCGCGCCCGCGAATAAATTCAGTCACGTAATCGGCAAACGATTTTGCCGGGTCGGTCGTTTGTCAGCCGTGATACGTGGTTAACTAATATGCCATAATTTTCGGTCGAAACGTGGGATCGCTGCGAGCATGAAAAATCGATCGCGGGCGGCTCGAAAGCGGCGCGCTCGAGCGCGAGGAAAGTTCACTCTCGTTTAATAGGAAACTAAAAGTTGTAATTTCGACTAACAATTAATATTTGCCGCACCGAAACAGAACGGCGCGTTGCACAACGACACGTAACGTCGTTTCCTAGCCAATTATTTCATTGGCGAATTAAAGCGTCAAATTACGTATTCGCGCGTCGTCACGGGCGCCCCGAATCGGCTCGAATCGACCCGAAATCGCGCAGCTTACGCAACCCGGCCTGTCAATTTCTATTCCGACGCGATTCCGACGAGTCGTCGATCGCGTTAACTGCGACGAGTCACGGCACATCGTAAACCGTGGTTATTCGTTTTTCGCAATTAACGCGACCAATTGTTAATCGGCTATAAAGCGTCGAAGAGCGCGAGGTCCCGGCGCGATTTCATTTCACTTTCAAAGCGAAAAGCCTACGTACGAAACGGGCCGCGTTGCGTTCAGTAACCGGACGCAGACCGGAGCCCGGTTGACCTCGAATTTTGGCGGCTTTTGGCGAAAAATTTGGCTCGCCAACTTTCACCGGCCCGCCATTCTCACGCTTTTTCACGATTCGCCGCGCTTTTCAGATTTAATTGTGCGCATTTGCGCAACTCTCGAGCACATTTTTGCTTTAATTATCATGAGCCGCGCATGCGCATGTCTAAAATGCCGTTGATTTGACAATTTCGATTATCGTTTATTTGTGTATCGTTTTTCACGTTCCCAGCAAATTCATGTTATTCGTTTTTATTATCGTATGAATGTGGACTTAGCGTCGGTGTTGCTTCTTAACCGAAAGTAAAAATAGCCAAACGAAGTGGCTGCAAGCGATTATCAGCGTTATTAATATATGTCATGACCGGTTATCTAATCTTCATATTACATCCGCAGTAAAGGCTGTATTGTTTTTTGTTACATAGTACAAAGGAGCGCAGACTTTGATGATGTGATCGTCGATCAAAAATCAGTACCAGTTGACAAGCGCGAGTGATAGTGGGATTTTCTGCCCTAGCGTTAGGTGAAAGACACTGGAGCAGGAAAAACGTGCTAACAAAACGTGATAACAAAACAATGACATCGATAATTGATATGTGTAAATTCCGAATGAAATACCGGCTATTTCAAAACCTGGACTTTTTCGGCTCGTATTAAAACAAACATAGAAACGAGAAACGTCGGAAAGTGTAAATAATTGTACACGAAATTAAAACATGATGAAACTACTTGAACGAAAACCTTCCTTTCAACACCAATAATCTTTAAACGTCAAAAACGGTCTTCACATGACATGTAATCATTTGCGCGTTGATTATTATTGTTATTATTGCATTTCGACTCCTACACGTAAGAAACCGGTAACGTCGAATTTCTCGAATTTGATTGAAACGTGGCAATCCGTACTCTGTTTTCACGTTTACCGCGTTGACTTTCTCGGTGATTCTGGCACTGTGTAATTCCCCAATTGCATTCGCACAATATCAGTTTGCAATTCATCAATTGCAAATAAGTTGTTTCAGAGTTGCACGCTACACAGTGGGGCCAAACGGGCTTTTGGGCGCGCATGGGCAATTATTCGTAAATGGTTTACAATTTCTTATCGAAAAAGAAATTTTGTCTTCTAAAATACATAAAAAAGACTAAGAATGATAAATTTTGCATATTCAAGATGGCGAATATGGTTGGTATGGAAACATTCGATTGGTTGCCCATTCAAAATGTAATATGAAGTTGTAATGCCATTTAGAACAAATATTACACTTGAAAATGACATTCACGGTAATTTGAAGTAGACATCGAAACCTTATTACCAATTCAATTTTTTTGCCATGCGCGCCTACACTGTTAAAAATATCCTTTTGGCACAAAAGAAATCATTTTGGCAGAAAAGGAATCCTTTTCATTTAAAAGGAATCGTTTTCATTCAAAACGAA
>JABFPB010000682.1:0-33479 GCA_022817645.1 Ceratoteleas bidentatus
GGTGCGGGGTAGGAGGAATCGGGGAAGGAATTTGAGTTGCAAAAATTCCACCCCGAAAATTCCTGCAACGTCACAGTGGCGATCCTGCCAGGATTACCCTTTTTGTCGCTCAGGATACGTTTCGCATGCATGCAAAAAGAAAAGATTTTTTTTTTGTGTTGTTAAACAATTTTTTTATTTGTGTCGCAAAATTAGTTGCATGAAAAACTGAAAAGTTCGCTAAATTTTATAATCTCGAAATTTTGGCTGAAAAGCATTAAAATCATTTTGAAAACATGTATTTCGAAATGTTGTACTCGAAAACATGTTTGCATCGCGATAAAATCTATTTATAGATTTTATTTCGCGTCTCTGTGACGGAAATACGAATTAGCGCCTTTTTCGTATTTCCAATATTTTCGTCCGTTCAAATTTTATTTTACGCCGAGCGCGTTTATTTACCTTTCGCGGCAGAACAATAAGCCGCCGCCCCTCCCTCCCTCCACTCTTCCCCGTAACGCGGCAAGCGCCGAGTGACGCCCGTCGCGCCATCTCTCGCGCCGCCGCAACAACAGCGCCGCAAACGGCCACCCCCGCCATTGTGCCGGTGTGATACGCAGTGCCGTGACGCTGTATTGTCCCCCGCAGAGGAGAGACGCAACCGCCCTCAAAACCCCAGAGAAACGAGGTGAGTGTCGTCGGAAAAGTCCGCTGAAGGTGTGGAAAGTGCCGCGATTCGCGATAACGAGTTCCCGCGAGTGAAACGAACGATTTCGCGAGTGCCGCGAGTGAGGTTAGGGGTCGCGCATTGTTGAGCCGGATAGGGACGTTGTGCGCATGCGCGTGCTCGCGATACAATCGCCACCCCGCCGCTCCTCTAGTGACAGCCGCACGTAGGCCGCGTGCCGCTGCTGTCACCGCGCGTGCCCTCGTTTCGTCGTTGCATCGCGACAGCTCTCGCCGCGCATCCCACTTGCGTCGCCGCGTACGTGCCGCTGTTCGGATTTCGCTGTGCCGCCGCGTCCGTCGCACACGCCGTTTACAGCGCTCCGCGTTTGACAGCCGCGTTTTCGCCGATCAGTGCCGCTGCGAGCCGATACATTTCGCGCGTGCCGCTGTGTTCGTCCACGTTCCCGTCGAGCGGATGACAGCGTCGCCGAGTCTCGTGTACACGTTAGCTGCGCAGGCCGCGATTGTCACCGCTGCTCGTGATTTCGCACGGGCCATTGTCAGGGACCGATAGTCGCGGTTTCGGGTTTCGCGTCGTAGTGTTTCCGGTTATCCGCGGTCCGGGTGACAGGTCCAGGTCGCGTCCTCGAGTTTTCAGAATTCGTCCAGATTATAGGTGGCGCTGCGATCGGTCAACCCTTTCGTTTCGCGATCGTGCAAATTCGGCGAAATTGTAGGTGGCGCTGCGATCGGCTAACCCTTTCGTTACGCGATCGTGCAGATTCGGCGAAATTATAGGTGGCGCTGCGCTCGGTCAACCCTTTCGGTTTCGTATGAACTCCCGTGACAGGTGCACGTGATTGTCGGGCAGTTTCCACCAAATTACAGGTGGCGCTGCGATCGACTGGCTATTTCGGTTTCGCGCCCCGTGTCTGGTTGCATCCGTTGACGGGTACAAGTGGTGTCGAGCATTTTCGACCCGATCATAGGTGGCGCTGCGTTCTGCCAACCCTTTCGATTGCGCAATCCGTCCCCGGGATTTGGTGACCGGTCCGAGTGTGTGTCAGAGCATTTCCATCTGACCGAATTCTAGGTGGCGCTGCGTTCGCTCATACTAACGTGTGTTTACCGGTTGACTTTGGTTTCGCGAATAGTGACAGGTGTCGTCCAAGCGTTCGGATTCTCGAGTTTGAGTCGATTTATAGGTGGCGCACCTATCGTTCAACCCTTCCGTTTCGCGATTTATTTCGTGATTACGTGTTGTTATCGTTACGGCCGTGGGTTAACTCGGGTTTCGTGATTCAAAACCGCGTATCGCGTCGCACTGAAGCCATTATTGCGAAGTAGGACCAATTGTAGGTGGCGCTTGTCGCAAATCAGTTTGTTTTGTTGAGCATTTTCGCGTTTCGTTATTAATTACTGGGACATTTTTTCTTTCTCCTTTAACGCAATAAATTTTTGGGTTTCGTTATTGTTTCGCCAGTTCCGGAAACATTTTTAGCGTTTGGCAATTTTGCTCGGTTTTGTTAGGGTTACAGGATATTGTCTGGCTGGTCCTGCATCGCATTTAATTGACAACTGGAACTTCACGAAGCGGGTATCATAAGCTTGGGTAGCATCGAGCAACCTGCTCTATGTCGACATCCATATTTGTGGTTTTCCAGTTCGCGCTCTGATCGACTCAGGGGCCTCTTGTACGTTCATCGGACTGTTGGTTGGCCGTTCGTGCCAGGAGGCTAGCCTTCCTTCACGCAAGAGTGGTACCTGCGTCAGGATAGCAAATGGCCAGGTAGAAAATTGTCCCGACGAATATCTGGTCCCCATGACTATCCGGGGCAAAACCGAAGAGGTCGCCGTTTGCCTTTTGCCATCCATGCCCTTGTCATGCGTGGTTGGACTCGACGTCTTGAGTCGTTTTCAGTTCCAAATTAATTTCGCTTCGCCATCTTGGCGTGTCGGCACGGGTTCAAGTTCGGAGTTTCGCTTTCGTCACGCTACAGCCTCAGCTGGCGCAGATTGCCAATACGTTGACGTCTGGGCTGAGGGCTGCTGTTTTCAAAACGGCTATCCCAATGCTCATGCAGGGATCGGAGTTTATTTCGGGGAACAGCACCCTGCTAACGTTTCGTGCCCCCTTCAATGGAAACCGACCAATAACCGTGCCGAAATAGCCGCACATCGACGTCCGCGGCCATTCCCCGATCCGTCAGCCGTTTCGCCGAGTCGATCCCAAAATGTACCAGTACATTTGCGACGAGGTCGACCGAATGTTGGAAACTGGGATCATCGAACGGTCGAATAGTGAGTGGTCATCACCTATCGTTCTCGTCAAGAAGTCGGATGGCAAGTTACGCTTTTGTATAGACTTTCGCGAAGTCAACCGAATATCGAAACGAGACGCTTATCCCCTCCCGCACATGGATGGTATCCTTGAACAGCTCAAGGATGCCAAATACATCTCCAATATCGACCTAACCCAAGCATACCATCAAATCCCTGTCGCCGAAGAAAGTCGAGAGTTTACCGCTTTTTCCGTTCCGGGAAAGGGGTTATTCCATTTTCGCTCCATGCCATTTGGTTTGACTGGCGCTCCTGCGACTTTCCAGAGAATGATAGACGAAGTGTTAGGACCCGAATTGAAAGGAAAAGCTTTCGCATATTTGGACGATGTCATCGTTATTAGCCAGACGTTCGAAGACCATATGTGAGACTTGCGGATTGTCTTGCGCAAGCTCCGAGAAGCGCGCCTCGCACTCAACGTCGATAAGAGCCATTTTTGCCGATCCTCTGTTCGTTATTTGGGTTTCCCAAATAACGAACAGTGGATCGGCAAAACAATTATTATAACAATTATTATAATATTATTATTATTATTATTATTATTATAATATTTGGGTTTCCGTGTTACTGACTCCGGGCTCCAAGTAGACCCTGAAAAGATCCAACCCGTCACCGAATATCCCCGACCAACTGGACATTTCTCTAACTCCATCATTGTAACTCTTATTCAGGATGAATAGAAAGTTTATAAAATAAGAATAGTATAGTCAAAACTAGTATTAAAATAAAATACAACTGTGATACACTAACATGATTATTGATTGAAATGATTGAAATGATGTACGAACATTGACATTTTTGCACAGTCTTTATACAATGCCATATAAAAATGTAAAAGTTTAGTCTTCATTTTCTAAGAATTTAGGCTGGTAACATATGTTTTTATTATTTCAACAATTAGTTAGTCAGAGTTTGATTAACAATATATTAAATTTCCATCAAATTGTATAACTATAGATTTTTAATTTTTTTATAAATCTGTCCTTGTTTACTTATTTTTTACCTTAAGCTTTTCAAAAATTGTTACGTAACTATTTTCCTACATTTACGCTATTTGTCTTACCATATCATCTTTTTCTAAAAAAAACACGGCTATAAAACTGTCAAATGAAGATGGCCTGTCTTCTACGATATTCTGAAGTTAGCCTTTCTTCTACGATATTCTGAAGTTAGCCTTTCTTCTACGATATTCTGAAGTTGGCCTTTCTTCTACGATATTCAGAAGTTGGTCCTTCTTCGTAAGAGCCATCGATGTACTGGTTCAGTGTTTGTTTAACTTATATTTGTAATCTTATCAAATCCATATTATTGATAAGAATCCACAGTATTCCCTTGAAGAAATAAACTCTGTGAAAATCTCTGACAAAATTAGGACTCTGGTAGTTTTTGCAGATTTTTTCAGATATTTTCAGATATTTTCGCAATTAATTCTTCAAGTGTCCACGTCATACATAAGGATACTGTAAATATTTGGATCTAAAGGGCACTATAAATAAACAGTTATTTTTAGATACATCTTCAATATAAATTTTGTTCCATACGAGTCGCAAAATAATTATGAAGAAACCGGAGGATGCAAAGTGTTTTGCAAGTGGATTTTCGAGATAGTTCAAAAGGTGCGATTGCAAAAGCCTTTTTTCGTTTTGCACGTAATGAGGCAACCTTTTGTGTGGTGAAACGAGCCGTTTTTTATCGCCACTTCGAGTTAGCGGTTGTTTCGCGTTAATTATTTTATCTCCCGAAAAAAGGTTGCGGATTAATTGGTCCAATTAGCGAGGATTTCGGGTTTTCAGATAGCGCTGCATTTTTATCGCTTCTAATTGGTTTTCAGCAATTACATTCGTTTTTCTGACCACAAAATTTGGAAGCCTCTTAAACCCCATTGTTTTGTCAGACAGTAATAACGAGGACGATAATTATGTCGCAGATTGATCCGGAGAAAAAGTAGCAGAGATTAGATAACGCCGTGAGATAAATGCGTGGCTCGTTACGCCGGTTAAGTAACCGGCAATTTCCAAATTAAAACCAGTCACGAGAGACAGGCAGTGGCACAACACCAACAACAGGTGTAGATTTTCAGATCGCGGCAAGAACGGGCGGGGTTTCTTTGCGACCGATTATTAATAGTCATTGGTTACCTGGGCGACTGATTTAACACCTTTTAACTGCGACGGATAGCGAATGAACCAATTCTCCGATCTTAGAGGTTATATGTCACTTTAATTTTGAATTTTAATTTTGATTTTGAACACTTTAATTTTGAACATACTGATGAATTTCGCAAATCGCTAATATAATCCCAGTAAAAATGAAACATATATGGCCATGTATGAAATTGACAAAATATTTTGCGATATATGGAATAGTTGGAAACATATACGGCTATATATAAAACATATATGAATATATGTCACTTATTTCCATATATGTCTTAAGTTCTCATTAGGGTGATCCTTAATGCGATTTAAAAAAATTTTTTAATCCGCCTTCTCTATCTTTTTTAAGCAAAAAAATCCTGAAAAAAGCTATCCTATTTCCGTCCAAGAAAAAAAGCTGATTTGACAGTCAAACGCCCAAGACGGGTACCAGCGAATCTTTAAACTGAAAAGGCGCCGAAACGGCGAAGAAAGCGAAAAGAGGGTGAAAAAAAGTCGCCGGGGGGTGGGGTCCGGAGAGGGGGGTTGTATGGCGTCGCGCACGGCAGTCCGCATTTTCCCCGTGGGCTACTAATTAATTACTGTGATTAATCAGAAAAGTTTGTAATTAGAAAGTTTCTTGGGGAAATTAAAATGACGGCGAGTGATGGCGGGGGGAGGGGGACAACCCCCGGGGATGCAACGCCGCCAAGACCAACATCGCCGAGCGTAGTTTCCGATAAACTCATTAATTGAGGTGGATCGCTTCGCTACGTTTCGAGAAGACGTGGCAGTGGGGTGGGGACGGCTTGGGGGGAGGAGGCGGGGGGAGGGGGCACTTCCGTCTCCTTCTCGCTCTCGATCTCGCAGCCACTCAGCGCTGGTAAATAGGGGCACAGAAATGGCCGCTGTGCAGACTCGCGTCGCAAATTCGCGCAAAAATGCCAATTTCCGCTAATAAACGTCACCGAATCGAGGGCCATCTACCGAAAACTCAATTTTTTGGTTCGTAAATATGCCGCTTCGATTCGCAATGTCGAATTCCAGGACCAGTTTGAATATCAAGTCAATCGGAGCAAGTTACTTTTTTCTACCACCAATTGGTCGCAGTGAGGGCATCCCTCACATTTCGCAATTCATAATTTTCAACTTCCCCGTCAAACTTCCGCAATGCCTATCAAAAGAGGCCAGTATTGCTATTAGCATATAGATAAAAATATGTAATAATTGAGTTATATCAATCAGGATATTTTTAACTGAAATGAAACGTTATCTTAGGTTATGTTAGCTAAGCTTGGGCCTCCAAGATTTACTTCTTCTTAAGGAAAGTAATTGTAGATACTAACCTACACTAGTAGATTTAACTCAAACTGCACTGATAGGCTAAATCTGACTTATTCTACAGTAAATATCAGGTTCTACGTTGGGCGCCAATTTAACATTTCACCACTGGGAAAGTATATCATGAAACTGTGTGATTCGAGTCAAATTGGGACTCAGATCGGGACTCAGAAAGGGAGTCAATTAACAATTTGACTGGTTTTCGAGAGCTAGAACCGGGATTTGTGAAAAGATGGTCTATTTGTGCGCACCGGCCAATCGGATGGCGCGAAAAACATCGTCTTCATTGAGCGCCGCCGCGCTGAATGGCCGCGTTTCAATCAGCGCGGGCCGCGTACGAAAAGCGAGCGCGGCTGCGGTCTACCGAGCGAGCGGCGACCGGTCGGCAGACCCGATAGCTCGTATCACGGCGGCCAGTTGCCGGCCCATTATTCGCCGCGCTTCGAGCGTTTCTATCGCGCGCGCGCCCGGAAACTGCGGCCGCTATTTTTCTTGAGTGCTGAATGCTCTCGGCGCGCATTGACTGCGGACTAATCCCGCTGATACGCGCGAGCAAAAAACGTCATTTCGACAGGGTTTCGGCGAAATCGCGCGGCCGAGAGAAATAACCGGGAGTTTGCTGCAAAACGGAGGACACGACTGGTCAGCCGGGGAATTACTGATAAAATCAGCGAGCTTTGACGAGCATTGAGTAGTTTAGACGGGGGGATGTAGTTAGGTGAGGATATTGAGGAAATTTGAGGTTAGGATCAGGTGGATGATTAAATTTAAAAATTATAAACCTCTTTTAAAAGAGGTTTATAATTAATCCTCTACAAATTTAAATTTATATGAACAATAAACTAAATCTGACTTATTATTCAGTAAATATTAGGTTCCACGTTAGGTTTCACGTCTGAGAACGTATATGACGAAAGAGTGTGATTCGAGTCAGATTGGGACTCAGAACAGGACTCAGAAAGGGAGTCGACTAACGTAATATTTTCTAAGTTTTTACCAGGGTGGTTGCCAGAGGTTTTATTGAAACAAACCAAGTGGTAAATTTTAAATTTCAAATGTCAGGCCATTAACATTTCTTAAAGAGCATCAGTATCGTCTAAAAACCTCATTTCGAGAAACTCGACGACGAATAATCGGCGAAAATAATTTGCGGCTTAACCGTTGGTCGATTGATTGCGAAGGCGTCGTTTCGCCGCTGAAATTCAATGTCGCAAATCGGGTTACAAATCGAGTCGATTCAGGCGTCGCGTTTCACGGGTTTCCGTTTCTTGGACGGCCTCCACGACTGGTCGGGATTACGGGCGATATTTAATCAAATCGCGCGGCGCCGACGAGAGAATGTGGGAAACAATCTGCGCGGTCGAATCCCCGGGTCCCCGGGTGCGCTATCATTTTTTAGCCCGAGGGGAGCCGCGAAAATCACGTCGCACCCCAAAGCGACGCCGATATCTGCGAACCCCTTTTCGATAGTCGCCCTCCTTGCGGCCACAGATTGAAATTCTTAGGCCGCTCATGTCAACCTCGGGATTTCATTATTTCGCTTGTGACTCTATCTAGTAATCATCTATTACGCCCCGCCGCGTATCGCAGCTAATATTCAAATACTTGGAGTCGTTTTTTATTCGAGGCAATAAATCTTGGTCCAATCAGAGGGGACGAGATTGGACATTTTGGAAAAAATGCTATTTCGGGGGAAAAGGTTTGTGGAATGCTAGAAGAATCGAGGCAAGTTAGATGGCCCTGTTAAAAATCCACATGGAAATCGATAGCTGGTATTTCTATTGGCATATACATATAAATATGTAATAATTGCATTAGATGATTCAGGATATTTTTGACTGAAATGAAGGTTATTTCAGCTAAGCTTGGACGTGCAAGATTTACTATTCTTAAGTCAAATCAAATTGATAGGCTAAATTTGACTTATTTTACAGTAAGTATTAGGTTCCACGTTGGGCGCCATTTAACATTTTATTTTATTTAACTTTTAACATTTAATTTATCATTTCGACTGGGAAGGTATATGCTTATTTTCTAATAACATTACCCAAAATATAATTAATTTTCCCACAAAAAACCTACCAACTGCTTCTCCCTCCCTCTTTTTGTTTTCCTCCTTCTCCCCCTCCGCCTCCCACTTATCACCAACAATTTCCCGGTGGTAGCATTCGCATCGCGCAATTTGCAATATTTTCCGCGTCCCTTTGACATCTAATTCGGGAGCATCGATCGCCCTGTTTCGTGTTAACGCCGCCATAAACGGCCGCAATCTAAATGTAACCGCGTCGTTAACGTGCAGAACGAAAACTGCTTGCACTTGACGCCGCGGGATTTTGCTCGGGGTCGACTGGAGATCTTTTAATTTCGGGCCAAATTCCTCTCGAGAGTGAAATGTGGGGAGCCACGAGAGCCGGGGCCGGGATGATGACGAGGGGCGACGAAGGACCCCCTCCCCCCGACCCCCCTCTCCCCGCCGAAACAGCCCTCGAAGAGCCCTTGTTTGCGGCCGCGCTTTACTGATACGTCTTCTCAATGTACACCTCAATGGCAAATATGAATCTCGCGGCGCAACCGCGATTGAATTTATGACGCAAGCGGGGCGTCTTCCAGGGGATTGTTTTGGACAAATGGGTGGATTGGGGGACTGGAACTAAGAACATCTTTTTCAGGCATAGGGAAAAAATAAAGTTGGCACTGCATCAGTCAGGATATGTAGATAGCTTTTTAACAGCTGAAATGGAGGTTATCAAATCTTGGGTCTACAAGATTTCCTGCTTGCTCAGAGAATAACATATTTTAGTAGATTTAAATCCAACCAATTTGATGGGTTGAATTTCACTTCAAATTGGTTGAATTTAAATCTACTCAAAAGTCAACTGAGTAAGGGAATCAACTGAGAAAGGGAATAATTCAAGAACAATTCAGTTTAAACATCCGTAAATCATTGGGTCCCACGTTGGGCGCCAATGCGAAGAAAATAGTAAAACTTAGAACAAATTTATTTAATCACAACTTATTCACTCTCCAAACTATTGCGAATTTCCATCTCGAGTCACGAAATTAACCCTCTTCCAATTTTTCTTCCACCTAAACCCAATAAAACCTCAGCCTCGAAAACCGTCATAAACCTCCGGCCCCATTACAACTCCCCCTTCTTCCTTCCCGATGCCGAAATTCATTTGCATTAATCATCCCGACGATTAATGCAACCGCTTCCCAACTGGCCGCTCGTTAATGAATAATCTTCGCCGATGCTGATGGAAACGTCGTTGCGTCCCGCGTTTTATGCGAGCTTGTAAAATCGTCGACGGTGTCACGAGAGCGAGCGCCGCGCCCTCATCGCGCGGTCCTCCGTCGTTTTCGTTTTATTTCGCCGTCTTTTTTCGCCTCTTTTCCCTCCGCTTCCCGGGCGACGACTTTTTCCAATCAGCTGGCGACCGTCGGACCCGCGCTTCGTTGTACGCGCGCGTCCGTGTACGCGTTTCAATATATTACGACTCGCAAACGTCTACCTGCACCAGCCCGTGGGCGATCCGGCGAGGTGTGAGGTCGTTCCACGCTGGAACCCGGCGTATTCGCGTTCCTCGGACGCGAACCGACCGATTGTTGGATGGAACGAATCGGTAGCTGAATGTTACTAGATTTGATAGAGTTTTGCTAAATTTTTTTCTAGCCACTCTTATACTTTTTAGACGAGTAATAGGTAGCGGATATAATGCTAAATTATGGTTGTTTTGATAAATTATTTTTAAAATAACTTCAAGGATCTGTTAGACTTATTGATAGGTTGTTTATTAATTACTACCAGGGATATATGAGCCCCAATTTGACTCGAATCACACACTTTCATCATATACCTTTCAAGTCCTTAACAGAAATGTTAAATTGGCGCCCAACCTGGAACCTAATGAAATTTTTTGAGTTTAAAATACGTCGCTTTGGTTCTCAATGTCGAATTTTGTGGTGATTTTGAATATGAAGCTATTTGAAGGAGATTACTTTTTTTCTACCTCCCATAGCTCGCGGCGAGGGAATCCCTCACATTGATCATACGACTTTTAAGGTATTGATTAGTAAAAATATTGAATCTGGTAAAAAATTGGTCTAACCAACCTTCCAATACCTTCATACCTCTCCACCTTTCCTCCCATCCTATCCTCCCAAACTAATTAACTTCTCCCAGTAATTACCCAATCGCGCACAAAACCCACTTACCCCACCCCTCCGAATCCCCCGGCACAGCCATTGATCAAACATCGCAACATTTTTCCGGCTGGTTAGATCGGGACAAAACCGCGCCAACAATCGCGTCGCCCGCGAAACCGCGGAAGCCCTCGGCGCCCATCGAATTACCCGGAGAATGCGCTTTTTCTTCGGAGGCGCGAGGCCCCGTCGCGCCTCATTCTGTCGCATTATCCGGCGCGCGTCCCGGGAGACCCGGGCGCCGCGAACCAAATGGGATTCTTAATTAATCTTTGCGCTTCCATTTAGACCGATCCGCGATACCGCCGTGCGTCAAATACATTTTTCTCGCGGGACGGCGTGTGACTCGGCGCATTTCGCGCGCCGAGTCATCATCCGCGCGATTCATCGCCGCGCGCATATCTCGCGCCGCGAATCGCAAATTAATGCACCCGAGCTGAATCCCGCGGAATTTTTGCGGCTTTTGTGTTTTTGTATGGATTTCAGCTTGGTTGGTTAGACAATCAATGGGCAAGACGAAGGTGGGTAGAGAAGGATGATGATAGGCGGAGCGGCGAACAATATTTTCTCGTGGCTTGGTTTCGGAATTTTCAGATCTTTCAGAGTTGGAGAGAGTATATTACGATTTTCTGGAATTGGAATTAAATGTATTGTTAAATATATTTAATATTAATTAGCCTTAATAAGAGAAAAATATTTTACACTTATTATTGGGGTCCATTTTGGACCTTTTTGAGGGATAAACTGACAAAAATCCAAATCATAAACTAAAAAATTGTTTAAAGGAATTGTAAAGTAAGAGAAATAATAAAGAAAACCCATTTTGAGCCGAAGCGGAGAAAAAAATTTGTTTTTAAATTTGTTAAATGCTAAAATTAAGGCAAAAGTTAAGTTTGTCGCAATTCAAGAATAAATTTCCCAAATACCTCACAGTATTCGGAAGTTGGTAATTTGGGATGGTTTTGGAAGTGAAAAAATTTAGAGGGAAGCTGATAATTGTTTGCCGTGCGTTTAAAAGCGCTACCGTCGTTGACTGGCAAAAAAGAAGTAAAAAAGGAACAAAACACGAACAAAATGCGCACCGGTAATTGGGGAATCAATTAACACCTAGGTGTTTGAGCGGGCATTGTTTACTTCGCAGCAGAACTCCTTTTAGGAAGGCGCTATCTTCCACTCAGTCCCTCCAAAATTATTTACGCCAATTTTTCATTATCATTATCAGTTCGTTTTCTATTTGTCAACCAGTGGTACCTTTAGGGGTTTCCTTTTATTTTTATTTTAGACTGAGTTCTTTTATTAGAAGTGTTAGTAATTGATGGATAAATACGGGAATATTCGTTATTATTATCTCAAACTTCAAAATTTGGCAATTTAATTAGTAGCATCTCAATAACCATTACAAATATTAAGTTGAGTGTCAAGTTCTGCTGCCACGGAGTTAGTGCCATTTTTAATTAAAAAAAGAATTAATTATTGTTTTATCGTAAATGGACCATAGCCAGATTTTTAACTTAAGGGAAAATATATCTGCCTAACAAAATTTCGAAAATCTTTAATCGTCCTCGAAAATAGTGATAAAATTTTCTTACTGAAAATTAACAATCACAAAATTTCATTATTATCGATAATGGCTGAACATTTTTGAATTTTTTCCTTAGAAATATTCTTCCATAAGTGTAGAATCTTCGGTCGATTTACAATAAAATAATTATTCATTCTTTTTTAATTAACAATTTTTCAAACTCCGTTGCAGCAGAAATTACATCTCTTAATTTCGGCGCCGCGTAATTATTCGCCACGCCAAACCCTAAATAAGTGCAGGTCGCACCACCCCTCGCGGGAATGTGGACGTCGCCGCGCACACCTCCGCACAATGTCCCGCGAGCCTACGCATTTTAGACGCCGCTTTTTGTCCGGCCCGACGAGTGACAACGCGCGCCCGATACGCAACTTCGGGCTTCCGGCCGAGAGTTACATCCTGTTTTTGGCGTGTTACATTTTACGACGGCTGGGATTATCGGGGTTGCGGCCTTTTTTTGCTTTTAGCGCAGGAAGGGAGCTGGTTTTTATTTCGAAATTTTTTAGTCCGATAAAAGTGTCTGAGAACTTCGGGGAATGAAATGCTTTGAATTTGAAACGTTTTGTGGGAAATAGCGGAATTTAATTTGGAGAATTTCGAGAAGGAAAATGAAAATGGTTTGAGAGTGAGGAAAAAATGGGAAAAAATGGATAAAAAGTAAACATTTTTAAATGGAATATGAAACTGAAATAAAATTTTCAATTTCAATAGTAAAATTGCTTCATTTATTTATATTTTGCTCTGTTTCATTCCCTTTCATTTCTTTTCACACATGCATTGTTTAGCGTGTTATAAAAAATTTCTTTACTTTTTTAGAATCACAATAAATTGGTTTAACATTCATTTGAGTATATATGAACATTTGAGTATATATGAAGATTTATATAATATCAAAAATATTCCTTAAAATGGGAACAATTTTACGGAATCGAGGAATGGGGTTTTCTCGAGTTCGAACGCGCGAAATTTCAAATCACGTAACTCAATATCGCACCCGCGTTACCGCCGCCACATTCAAATTTGTCCAAACAATCGCGTAAGTCGATCCGCATAAGCAATGCAGGTCTCATATGCACAGAGTACATCGTCCTTGAGAATGGAGTGGAATTTTTCATAATCCCGCATATGCATTACGTGAGGTGTGAATGATAAGTTTCGACGGTATATATTATATTAAAATTGTAATGGATAAAGTCGAAATGAAGTCATTTTTAACGGTGTACCCAAACCGTAATTTATATTTATCATAAAAACAGCACAATTAAAAAAAACTCTCAATATGTTATTTCTGGATATTAAAAAACTTATTTTCAATATCTGAAGTGACAAAATATTGTCTTTTATGTCACAAAACTAGATTTTCAATTGCAAAATGTATTGTATTTTCAATAATTTATTATTCGAAAACAGCCCAGTCAAAAATGCTTTCCTCAAAGTTTCCCCAGTGTCAACTCTGAATATCTGCTGTTCCTCTGAGTTGACTCGTTCACAGCGCCGCCACCGGATCCTGGGAGTTCTAATAAATTTCAATAAATTTGCTAAAAACATGTTTCCCGCCTTTTACCAATTTCCTTCCATCATCGATCGAGCGCCAAATCATTTCCCCCACCACCTCCCCGTTATTCCACAATTTTACTAAACTCTTCCCACCACGCCACCTCCTCCCACCCTGTCCAACTTCAACCGCCGCAACTCAGCGCGCCACTTGCGCCGCAATTAATGAGCGGTGTTTGTTGTTAATTGCTGGCGCCATTAGGTTGCCATCTCGCGGCGTCTCATCCCGACTAGGGGCCGTGCGCATGTTAATGATCACCCTTCGCCGCCGCCTTTATCTTTTCCGCCTCATTTGCGCCGCTCCTCTGTTTCAGCCCCCTTTTTTCCGCGTCTTCCCGAGGGTAACCGCTCAATGCGACCCGCCGCTGATGAGTCGCGCATTCGAACCCGTCACCTCACCCCCCACCCCTGCCAACCCTTAACTTTAGCTTTTGTCGCCGCCTTCAGAGCGTTCCGTCCAATTTTCCCGCCATTTATGTTTACGCGGGAAAGTCAAAGGTGCCTTTGTCCGGCAGTATTTTTCGAATCGCCATCCAGACATTTCAAGCGCCGTTTGATTGGCGCGAATTAATATGTATGCGAGGCGTTCGTTTGTTGCAATTGGCGTTCGTTAGGTCCGCTTGGTGGCGCTTTTAACGGGTCTGCTCGCGCGGGATTCATCGGACGGGAGGTTATTGAAGACCGGACTCTTTGGAACCCTTTCGACAGGAGCTTTCTTAGGTGCACGTAGAAGGATAGAAGAGTGGGTGGAATACAAATTACCGTGTTGCTGCAGGCTGAGAAGGGGGAGTGGAATGAGTTGATAGTGAGAGAGAGAGAGATGGTAGGGGTGTTGGAAAAGAGGAAGAGAGGGAGGAGTTTTTGAAAATGAATGTGGCTCCACCTGGCGAGTTTTAGGGTCGTAAGGTTGAACTAAAATACTGATCGAAGTAGGTGTTCGCAGATTCAAGTCATGAACAATCAAGACAGACGTTAGTTGTCGACGCCAAGATAAGCAGAAGAATGGCATCGGACTAACGGAGCATGTATACGCCGATATGATATTAACTTCCAATCAGCAAAACTGCAACAATTTCAGTTTTGCTGAAACCGAAATTGGAAATATAGCAAAACTTCGTCCACCTGTACCTCATTAATTCACCTTTCCTGATGTAAAAAAACCCGAAAGTCTATGTCCGACTCTGAAATTCCACATTTGGAATACGACTTTCCAGTTGCACCGATTTTGCAGGCCGAAACTCTAGGTTTTTTTAAACCAGGCTGGCCTCCATCGGTAAAGTAAACTTCCTACGTAACTACGTAAATGTGGATTTGAATTACATAAAATCCACATGTATCTCTCCGGTTTTCTACATCGTTTTATACATATCTACTAGTTTCTAATGAACAGTAATAGCCTAGTTCTAATTATATAAAGCAATGCCTCCCTCAAAAGGCAGCCCCACTTCATTATCCTAAACGGTCATTGAAAAACCTGGCCAGGTCATCTGCCACCGGCAATTTATCTCAAACGCACAAATCGCCACGAATATCATTCCCGGAGTGGATCGCATGCTGGAACGCCGCGCATTAGATACTTTCAATCACCGTAAAACAATTTGCTGCATGAATTATTTATTTAAATAGAGCGGCGCGCCATTATAACCCGCTCGCATGATTGCGCCGAAAATTCGGCCGGTTTGCGAGACACTGCTACCGTCGAAGGCGTGAAACAAACGGACGAGAAAAAAATTAGGGGGAGGGGGGACAACGAAACTGCGACACGACATGCGAGTCCGGGCAAGATGAATCCCGATCACGCACGCCTCGCACGAATTCCCGTTTCTCCGGGTGGTAATTGGAAATCGCTTGAATATAAATAAATACGCGCGGTCCAGCGTTCTCATCGTTCGTGTACCAAGCGGCGGCGGGTTTTTCTCGAAATGAACACGTCCCCGGACAGCGAACGGGTTATTTATAACTGCAAAACATGGAAGGACGCCGATCGTGTAATTAAATTTTCGCGCGTTCATTGATAAAAAGCGGTTCATCATCTCGAGTTAGGGTTTGCGTTTCGGAAGCTGGGTTTTTATTTTCAGTTTTTTTAAGTTTGTTATTATTCAAAGACACGTTATTTTTAACATTTTTTTGGTCATGCTGAGTTTTGTTTTCTTGGAGTAACTCGAGTTTCCTGGAATTTTTAGGTTTAGGTGCTTTCTGTAATGTTATTCCTCACATACTTTTTCAAGTCGAAAGTCTGTTGCAAAGGAGTTAGGTTTACCCTGATTCGGTTCAATTTTCGGCTTTACATGTTCCGTTTTCATGTGAACGTCAATTCATAGGTTATCCTTAAAAATATCGTGGACAGGTTTTTTTTCAATCCAAAAATGCAAGTACTACAAATTGTAAAAACAAAAGATGTCTTCAAATAATCAAATAACCCTCCACCCGTCATCCATCTCAATGAATCAATACCGAATTAATTGTATCCGATCCTCCCCCGCCCAAGATTCAATTACGAGCCAGCTTCGGCCTTTTTCCGCCGCGAAACCCGTCTTTCTCGCCCAGTCATTATTCCCGCGCGAAACCCGCAGCGCTGAAAAAGCCGGCCCTTCTAAAGCGCGTCACATGCGCGTTTGCAAAGAAGTAGTTTACGAGCCTTTGATTTGCAAGTTCGCGTTGCTCCTTTTATTTTTCGAACTCCTCTTTTTCCCGCCAGCAGAAAAGCCACGAGCATTCGCTCGTCTTCGCGCGCGTTTTGCCGACAAATTATGCGGAAGCGCATAAAGCGCCGCGACGCCCTCTTCACCGCCGCGAGTCACATGCAAACGCGCCTTTAACGCGATCCTTTAATGATTCGGCCGCAACCGAACAATGTAGCGTAAACACGCGCTGGCAGCGCGACATGGACGGAATTACGAGTCGCCGCGACGGATTATTCGCGAGGAAACTCACGAAGCGAGGCGCCGAATTAATTCGTGCAAATGGCACCGATACCTGCGAGCGGCTCCACCTCGCGACTTTCGACCTGAATAAGTTTTTTGTCCGGTATCCGGGAATGCTCGTTCCGCGACCTAACTTCTAAAGAAAAGTGAGCGATTGCAAAGTGTGTCCCAAATCGACCATTTTTTAGGTCAACTTTTTGTCGGTAAGGCAGGAATCGTTGAACTTCGCCATTTTTTCCTGTTTCAGAGTAAATCGCTAGTATATTCGAATCCTTTGCGGAGTTAAAGAGAACGGTTGTTTGGAAGGTGAGGAAAATGATATTTGTCAATTTATGAGTTGCTTTGTCGGTGAAGTAGGATGAGTTCCATAAAAAATTGATTTCTGCGGAAAAGGGGAAAAACTATAAAGTGGATATGAAAATTAAAGCAGATTCTTGCATAAATGGTTCGAGATGTGCCACAATTACTTATTCAGCGGTTTAATAAAACGTTTTTACGAGGGTATCAAAGCTGAGAAGACGATACAAATCTCGTTTGATAAATAATAAAATAAGAAGCGCGGCGCGGTTATGAAAGACGAACTTTGCACGTAAATCACGCGCGCACTCGTCCCTCGCGCAATTATTATCAGCGCCAAACTGCGGCTGATTTATAAAAGGGCAACGGCAATCTGCGCGGCTCCAGCGGAAACGCGCCGGAGATTAATTTTATTACTTCCGCACAGCTAATTGTTGCGTTGCTTCGCGGCCAATCGAGGCTCATTCGCGTTATCTCCCCTTCGCTCTAATCATCGTCCCTTTCCCCGCCTCGGACCCGAAAATCTTGAAAAAATCCAATAAATATGTAAATGCCCGAAACTGACCCGAAAAAATCGCACAAAAACGCGAAATAATTGGAATTTGTTTTCAGCCTCGAAGTTAACTACTTCGCGACAAAGTAAGAAAAAAGTTGTCATTTTTTGAGATAAAACTCCGTCGATCGCGGCTTTTTGCATGATTGATGGCGCCGGTTTTTGCGTGGCCCGAAATGCCCCTAAAACCGCCGAAACAAAACGTTCCGGTCGCGTTTTTGCGCAACCGATCGCCCGATATTTATCACCTCGCGGACGCGCCGTGGCAAATTGGTTCGCGAGGCGTTTAAGTGCGTCGCTTCTTTTTGCGCCGCCTCGTTTTTTCACCGGGCCCTCCGGCGGGCATGAATGGACGGCCGAATCATAAATTGCGCACGGTAATGCAACGTCCGCCGCGATTATTTACTGATACTTAACGCGGGCCCGTGGACAGGGTACCCCGCGTGCAATTTCGTCCGAGGCATTTCCAGCTTTGATCAATAATCGCTTCTGACAGTACCCAATTCACGCGTCAACGTGCCACCGTGTCTTTTTGGTCGCAACTTTGTTTTGCTCCTTTTCGATTAATTTCAAATTCGGGGGAATTATGTTAATTCGGATAAAAAGTCGGGAGGTGGCTGAAGTCGGAAATTGCTTTTAATGGAATCGCTTATCGAGGATTGGCGACGAAAAATTGGTGACTTGGGTCTGACGAGTTGATGGACGCGCCCTCCTTCGGGCGCTAATTTGCACGAATTCTGCGGGAACGCGTCCCATGCGTGCTACAAGGTATTCCGACTACCGTTGCGTTTTTACCGAGCGGGATTTTTAATTGAATGTTTGTCGCCGCGGGATGTATGAAAAACACTTATCTTCTGGCGCTGAAACTCCACCTCGCGAGTTTCAGTGCGGATAACTCTGGAATTCCTAGGTGAATTTCGGTGCTTTGACGCTCTAAGTGAATGAAAAAAGTGAGAGATTAAGTATCTCGAATGTGGAGGCTATCGAGGTACTTTATTTTTTCCAGTTGTTACCATCAGTCGATAAAGAAGGTCGCAGTGTTAAAAAAGAAAAGAATTATTTCAATCTCTACGCTCTCTTTTCCCTTCGATTTTGCAGATTTGACCAATTAATTTGCACATTAAAGATTCGATTTCCAAAAAAAAAACTATTCTGAACACTGCATCCCCTTAAAGTGCGATTCGCCTTGCCCACTAATTTCGCCTACTCACCCGGTTTTTGCATCTCGCGCCCAAGTGGGAAAATTGAATCGTCAGACCTTTCGGAAAAACGCGCGCAGCGTCGCGCCGTAATTGCGAAATGAATTTACAAGTAAAAAGCCGCGTGGCTTTTTCCGCGGCTCTCCTCCGGCGAGATTAATTTAATACCTGAGTAAAATCAATCAGCGGGAATTGATGTTGCCTTCGGTGAGTGGGTGCCCGGCGTCGAGGGGCCGTGTTTGCTTTGCGACGTAGCGGGGCCCGTAATCAGTGTAAATCAGGGGACGCGTAAATCACACCCGTTGCGGTAACAGGCTTTATAACGGGTGAAACGAAAACGCGCGTATAAACAAAGTGCGCCGGACAAATTGACCGCCCGGCTCGCGATCCCAAACGAGGAAACGGTTTCGGCCGCGCGCAACCAAGAGGTCGTTAAGTTTTGCCGGCGCCTTTATTTATGGACGAAATTTATTAGCGATTGTTAAGCGTGGTTCGTAAATTAAGAGATAAATTTTGAGATGAGGTGGGGTCGGCATTGGGTAAGTGATTCCACGAGAAAAAGTGTTAAAAGAACGCTGAGGAAGATGTTTGGGGAGTTCCGGTGAGGGGGAGGGGGGAAGGGGTTTGGTATTTTTGAAGTTCGGAAGGTGGGAGGACTGGTTGGGTTCTGCGCAGGCAGTTTATTTACTGCGCAGGTGGGAAGTGGAAGTGGTGGGGATGAGTAAGTTAAGATGAAGAAATGTACGATGAAAGGTTCGGGAACTGAGTGGAGGTCATTATACAGTTTATACAAATCTGAGGTGGGGAACATCCCCTGGTTTAAAAAACGTAGAGTTTCAGCCTGAAAAATCGGTGCAACCGGAAAGTCGTATTCCAAATGTGAAATTTCGTAGTCGAACGTAGAGTTTCGGTCTCAAATGAACAATCTGAGGTCGACTACAAATTTCACCGGACGATTGAGAATAAAAAAAACGAAATTCTTAACAAATCTTATGCTTGAAAATAAAATCTCAGGCGGAATTTTCGCGTATAATCTTTTGTCTTTGTTTATGCCGCGTTTTATACATAGGAGTTTCTTGTCTATCGCAATGTACCGCGAACATTATGTTACACCTAACATTATACTAGTTTACATGATTCTAATTCAATTTTAGAACTATTATGTGGCTACTGCTTTTATATGGAAACTCAAAAACCCTATACAAATCTTATACAATATGTGAAAAAACTGCTAAAAGCCGCTTAGATACAAATAGGACCAGTGCTAATGGAATATTTTAACTGGGAAACCAGCTATCAGGCTTCCGAATAGTACCCACCAATCGCGTCACCTAGATTTCAAACGACCAACGAACCCATCCCATCAGCTACATGCCCTCACCGTCCACCTTGAATGACCTCTCCGGCTATTTCAATTTCGCATTGATCATAATTCCCGCCGTAATGACATCTACGGAGCAATGTTCACGCGTCATTATCCGTCACGGGCCGAAACACGGTAGTGATACAGTTTGAGTGATGGGCCACGAAATGAACACCCCGTAGGGTATAATACAACATTTCTTGACTCGCTCGCCTAGCGATCGCCGTTGCCGGGCTGTGTGTGGTCGCGGCTTATTGGCCACGCACACCCACAAAAAGCGTCGAACGGCGACGCGAGCACCACCTGTTAATCACTCGTGATTCAATTATTAATGCCCGCGATAATTATACCGTGTCGCCGAACGCGATCCGACGCCAAGTTTTGCTTGTGTGCGCGCACCTCACCTGTTCCGAAGGCAGCGTTGTCCATCGGAAATGCATAAATCATTATCGGTTATTGTGGAAAAGACGTTAGCACTCGTCGGCAACGAAATAATTACACGCGCCTCACGGGCTCGTCTTGGTCTTGTTTGCAGCCACGGTGCAAATTATCGCGGACGTCTTATTTACGGTTCGCAATGTAGATGTCACTGCGAGGCAAGGTTGGGTGTTTCATGGCAACTAGGGTTCATGAATCTTAAAGGGGCTGGGTGGAATGGTTGTATGAATTGGAGAATTTTTGGGTTTTTGAGCGAGTGAAAGGTGGCTTGCCAACTTGGAAATATTCAGAAGAGAGATGGGTGCGAAGGTAGTAGGAGTTCTTTTGAGAGAAAGAGAGATGGTGAACAGGTATATTCAGAGTATCTGGGAAAAGGGAAATGTGAAATGCATTATGAAAATTAGGAATATGTTGCGTAGAAATATACTTCCAATATTTTGTCAATATATTTTGTATTAAATTAATTAAAAATTATATTTACAATGTATTCCTTTTCTAGGTTTTTTACTATGATAGTTACCCTAACCAATGCGATACCACGATCTATCATGGGAACACCTAAAAACAAGAAAAAAACTCAAAAAATTCCACGAAAATGTCCACAATGTATTCGAACAAATATTGTAAACAAACAAACATAAGTAATTATCATGAAAGAATCCCAAATTTCGGAAATGAAAACTTATTTTCATCGATACGTACATTTGAACATGATGTGATTCTTCTTTATCGACCTGACATGTTAATTCAACCACTTTGATTATCACATTTTTGAAAAATCTTAATTCTGTTCAGTCAGAAATGTATATTTAGGTATATTAAAATGTCATTCCCCTACTATACTACTGGTAAACTTATTGAAATTTCAAGATTTTTTATTGTAGATGACACCTTCTCAATTTAGTAAACTATCATTGTCTAGTTTCGACGAAATTTTTGTTCGTGCAGCCTTTTGGCGAAACTTATGGAAGTGATGATTACGACCGTTACGCAAGACACGAAAAAAGACGAGAAAAATGAGCCGAGACGATCGCGAGTGAGACTTCACTCGACGAGTGACCTCTGGCCCGCTGATCCCACGCGTATACCGCCTCATTGTAATTACAATACAGGTTATCTCGGCGGATTTCGAGAAAGCTGATCGTTCAGTCAGTCCGGTTATTGAGATGGTAAGCGGGATGCCCGGGTTAGACGAGCATTTCGCTGGTCGCATCAGGTCCTCCCAGAAATCGCGCAAACAATACTGAATCGTGACGTACTAACGCACCTCGAGCTTAGAATAAATCGATCGTAGGAGTGATTGATCCCGTAGGAAGTTACACCGTCTCGAACCGATCACCTTTCGATAAATCTGAAACCGATATCGTTGAAACTCTAATCGATTTTCACTTCGACATCCAAAAAAAACGGAAAAAATGGTTTTTAGGTGGCGAAAAATTTAACAAATTCGAAAAATCTATAAAACCAGCCTAAAAGAGTCTTAAATATCCCTGTATCATCAGTAAAGAGCATTTCGCATAAAAACCAGAATATCTAGAAGCTAACCAACCGTATGGTTGACCTAAAAAACTCAACTTTTGCCAGTTCCAATTCAATTTTGTCTCTGAATTTTTACCAAGTACAGAACTTGACCCTGGCATTGCGCGAAATTCCGTATAATTCCCCGCTTGATATCTATATTATGAAATGATAGGTTCAATGTGTGTTACAAGTGTCAAACTGCTGTCGTCCCGGTTTTTGTGCAAATCGCGCAAGCAGCAGTCCAGGCCGGGATATTGAGTACGCGCGATCGTCTCAGTTCCTTTCATAATGATGCCCGTTCGGAACAATTTTCGAGCCGTGCGGTTTCTTTGACTGTCACGCCATTCGTGATTCATCTTCACGACCGCATGCTACCTGTCGAAGCGAATTCGCCCCACACTTCATTGTATTAAAAGCAGAATAGAAGCGATCCGAGTCGCATTTTGTGCATCATCGTGTCTGTCCAAATTTTCGACATTATATCCGGTACCCTACTTTAATAAGGACCGGCGTTGGGAACCATTATTTCGTACTGTCGAACGCAAGAGCCGAAATTGATTTTCGGCATTTGCTGCTCTCCAGCTACATTTCGTTCAGCGAACATATACTTCGACCAACCTATTCACTTCAGTGGTTCCAGTAAACAAAAATCTATCCCTTTCCAGCATGTTATTTACATAAACGTGTTTCTCTCATTTGGCTATTTATCGCCCGATTCCTCTCTTGAAATCAATAGGATTCATCTATGCAGGTTCTGTCCAAATTTTGCCAAAATTGCTATAGATCATAACTACTCCTATCTAGAAAATACTATCTATCGATTCCCATGTGGATTTTTCTCTACTTTTTATTTGGATCTAAAAGACAATTTTCGCTAGCTTCATAATATTCTGATGTAAGTCACGTGACCATTTTTTAATATCCCTCTTTTTTCTCGTTTCAGGTGGTGCCGTCTTCTGGACAAGAAACTCTTCGCTGACCTTCGAAGGCAATAAGACAGCGTCGATGGAATAATCAAGAAAATTTAAATTATTTAATAAGTCTTTTAAAATTGACTTTTCAAAGTCTAAAAGCCTATTTTTTTCAAAATCATTTATTTCGAAATAAATATTTTCTCATCACATTCATAATTTCATACTTTTTTCAATTAATATTATTCATATAATATATATTTATTTACTATAAACAATTCAGTTAATTTTTATTAATATTACTATTATATTTTACTATAATAGTAATATTACTTGTCAGTTTCATTTTAATCATTTCAACGTAAACAAATATATTTTAAATTCAAACGCGATCGCTTTACGCACCAAAACTCCGTTTCCGGAGAGTAGTTGCATTAGACGAACATATTCAGTTGCATGAAGAGAAAAGTTGCGTTAAGCGAAGTTGCGTTAAGGGAGGTTCGAGTGTATTTTAAATTCTTCGACACAATGAATCATCCTAATTAAAATAGTCAACTAAACGGAACTACGTGCGAAACGATAACTGTAAAATCGATCCGAGGACTACGTCGAAAGATACACATAAATTTGATAAGCGTGCGACATGCGAGGCATGAATGCGGCCTACCGTTTTCGAGAAGCATTGGGAGATTTACAGAGGCACTTGTAAGCAATAAGTCATGTCTGCTGAACATGTCGCCTACCACGGGCTTTGCGCGTGGCTGGAGTGAGATGGGCGAGCATGAAATACGATACGCGAAGCCACTCCTTCTAGATAATATCGCGCAAATGTGCCACTGCGGATTCGGAACTTCTTCGGGTAATAAGCAGACGGGTATATCGCTCTGCGAAACGCTCGCCGGCCTTTTCCCGCGCTTTTTTGCTTACGGCGACGCGCGCGCCAACTTCGACAATTTGGGTAAAATCGATTTCGAGCGATATTCTCGTTTCGTTGCAAAGCGTTTGTCAAAGTAATTGGGCAGCGTTCTTGGGCCGAAATTGTTAGTGGAACCCCGAAGTACCGTTCCGAAATTCCCAAACAATTATATGGCAGCACAGATGGCCGGCCGAAATTGCGAAACAAATTGCCGATAGTGGGTATAATTAATTTTTATTGCTTAAAATAAAAAGTGAATCATTTCACACGGCGAAAAATTATTATCTGCCAAATGCGTTCGGGCAGCCCCGAGTGCAACCGTCTACAGCCACAGGCTATTGGCGAAAGTTTGGTACTTTGCGATGGAAATTACCAGGTTCGTCGATTTCCGGTGGTAACGGAAGCCGTCGACTGTCGAGGATGCGATGCCTGCATAAAGAAGCACCGATAATCAGTGTTGATCGAAATTATCGTACACTTTTCCTGCAATTTTATTAACGTCTATGTACTTTTTGTAGCGTCGTTGCGTTTCTTTATCGTCTGTTTAGACCCGATCGATTTTCTTTAGACGTCGTTCTTTTCACTGCCATTAGCACAATTTATGAACACATCGACCAGATAGCTGGTTTTAGGTGACACCAACTTTAATATCCAAAAAAGAGCAACAATAGTGGGCTTATTATCGCATACTCTGATTCGAGATTTTTAACTTGAAAACTTTGAAGAATGACTAACGAAACAATGGAATGGTCGAATCAGATTCTATGGCCCAAAAATTGTAACTCTTTTATCGCCAACTTCAAGACTTCCAGGCAGTGGTGGGGAGACTCTAAGTTAAGAAAAAGTGATCAAACTGAAAAAGTAATTCTTTAATTGAAAACATCGATGGAAGGGGAAGAAGAACTGATGAAAAAATGAAGGACTGACCTAAAAACAACTATTTTTATCCAAAGCAGTGATCGAATAAAAAAGTTGTGACTCTTTCATCGCCAACTTCAAGACTTAAACAGCAGTGGTGGGGAGCCTCTAAGTTTAGAAAAAGTGGTCAAACAGAAAAAAATTCATTCCAATTCACGAAACCATCAAGGAATGATTAAAGAAGTCTCATTACGTTGAGAAATCGCGAAATGTCCGCTCTCAAAACGACCCAAGCGATTCGAATGACCAATGTCGGGTCACCCGACTGACCCGCCACCTTGCAATCACACCGATCGTCCGTCAAAAAAGCGTTTTCATCGTCGTCATTCATTTCCGACGACGAAGCGGCCGCCTCGAACATTCATTCTTCTGCCTCAATATCGACGGCAGCGTACTGCGTACAAATGACAAAATGACAGACTTCCGTTGCGAGGCATACCCTCATTTGTTTGACTCGTCTTCTTTTTGAAATTAAATACGCGTTCGCCGGCTCCACAATATCCTGCAACATTACTGAATTATCGATACATTGTTATTAATATTTTGTTGCCCGAGTCATTATCCCTGATCTCACGGCCTTAGCTCACGCATGCCACGAGAAAAGTCGGTCTGCCCCGGTAATAACGATAATCATTGCCCGATATTCCGCTTCTATTTAAGTACGCTTTAACACAGCTGCATTTCAATTAATATCCGTGTGAATTGTCGTTTACTGTCACGAGGCGCTCATTTCAGCGTACTTAAGACGCTGATTCACTCCGAAAGACCGTTCCGACTCTGTAACGATTCTCATCTGCGCCTTGCATCATTTTTATTTCTACGTTCGTTTCGTTCGCTTTTTTTCCGCGTCGAATAATTCGGACTCGACGTCGTGCGATTGCAAATTAAACGTTTTGATTAATGGACGGAGGAAATGAGGGGTTCCCGGGGTTGCTTTTTCGACGACTTCGCGGAAATACGTTTCCCAACTTTGCCGCGCGCCTTTTTGCGTTTTTTGCCACAATAAAAATATGTATTTTCAAAAATAATATCGAATTACCATAATTGCACGTTGCGGTAATGCGATTGCAGACGGGCATAAGGCGGAGGCTACTTATCAGTATTACAAAAACGAGGGTCAACAACATTGTAAGCGGTCGAAACTATCAACTCGGACCCTTTCTAGCGAGCTTATAAATATTTACTGCGAATAGCATCAGTGCGTACAAACATCAATTTGGAGTCACGAAATTGTAACTATTACAGACAAGTCACAGTGCGCGGATTCAAACTGGCTTAAATTGTACCACATTTTCTAACCTAACACTTCGTCGACAAGGGAAATCCTGGCATTGAATTTAAATGGCGTGCAAGAAGAAGCAGGACCGTTTGTCCTAGATTTGAAGAGACAATAAGATTTTCTCGTGAATAAAGTCAGATTTTTATTGGGAACCGGTACAGAAATCGTCTTTTAAAAAAAATGTATGGATTTTGCAACAGAATTATCATAGGAGATCCCTGATCCCTGACTTAATGTCTTTTCCAATTTTCAAAACTTGACAAAGAATTCAACTTTGCGTAATCATTTCCCTAAATTAATTCCTCAGAATCTATAAGGAATTTCTCATTTCTGATGTCAGGTTTAAAATGAAAATGTAAAAAGAAAAAAAGAACATCCCTAACAATAAAAACTGGCTTGGAACCATAAATGGAATTTGACTCTGGAAACCATAGTGGAATCTAGGCAGAACCTCGTCTGGGCACATCCCCGGTCCTGTCCTCGAAAATCTCACTTCACACGAATTTCTAGGTTGCGGGTCGCGTGACGGAAGCTGCGATCAATTTGTAATACGTATGTGCCCGGCATGAATATGTATAAGTACAACGAAAGTATAGCGCGTACGAGGAGACGATACGAGGCATTATGCATGGTTACGGCGAATTTCGTGAATTGGGGTGGTATCGGTATTTGAGGATGTAGTAATTACCGTACCTTGGCTCTCGAGCGTCTTGCCACAGACGGATGAACGAACGGACGGACGGACGTACACCGCAGCCGCAAAACGGATACGCCCCTTGCGTTACACACATGTTACAACCCCACACCCCAATTTCATTGCGTGGAAGACGATCTTGTGGGAAAACGCGACGAGGCCGGGCCTTTGTCTCGTCCGAGTCTCTTGGTTTTGCGACGCGGTCATTAAACATATACGACACTCCTCAATTTCTGACACACTTATCCGCAACCTCCCAGTCCCTGGGAATCGTCGCTCAATTTTCATTTTCCAAACCCCGCCATCCTCCGGATGAATCCAGGAATCGCGTGTTCTGGACTGACTCCTGCCTTTGCTCAATGACGTCGGATACTAACCTGAAGAGTAGAGGAATGAGTAGAGGAATGCCTGAATTTTTCAACAATTCCTCATAGAAACATCCAGATACCACAGAGGCAACATAGAAACCAATTTGTCTTCATGATCTGCATTAGTGTTAGAAGATTTTGAAGTGTTTTATCATTGTATCGCAGTTCAACTAATGAGATTAGAAAGAGACAACACTATAAAAAAACTTCACATCTTCTAACATCGGTCTGAATAATAGAGATGGGTCCTTAAGATGTCTATCTCTTCTAGATCCAACCGTAGATGCAGGTACAATATAAAAGATATTGTATTAGATCTACTCCCGCGTGGAAAAAACAATTCTGGATTCAGTCTGGCCACCGGACTATTGCCAGACTACATTCAGACTCTTTTCAGTCTGGATTCAGTCTGGCAATAGTCTGGGAAACGATCCTGAGCCAGACTATATCCAGACTATTGCCAGACTAAAATGGATCTGGCTGCAGTCTGGTTTGGACACAGTCTGGATGTAGTTTGGCAATAGTCCGCTGGCCAGACCGAATCCAGATTTGTTTTTTCCAAGCGGGCTGTTAGGGAGACCACGATAAAAGATTAGACCAATACCTTACTTAGAACTCCTTCTACCTACGATTTACAGTTTCCACTCTAACTTCGTCATCTAATCTACCACACCACGTTCCCATTGCGACCCAACCAGAGACCAAGACTGAATCGAATGGCAACTACGCAAACGAGACGTCAACTTTCAAGCCAATTTCCATATCAGCATTAATGGCTAATTGCCCGCCAACAACAGACGCAGGAATTGCGTTCACATCAGGTGCATCGTAATTATTTGATTGGAGTAAGAAAGCGGCGTAACAAGACTCCAGGAAAAGGAGCCGCGCGTCGCAGGCCTAGTTTTTGCCCTGCATAATGCCTGGAAACATTAGATGGCCGGCCTATGAGCGACGTGATTGGCGGATAACGGTGACCCCGAAGACAGCGCGCGACTCCGTGATCTCCGTAACCATGAACTCCCTTTGTTGCGCCTAGTTGACAATGCGAAAGTTCACGGCAATCCGCGATCGTCTCGTGTGTCTGGCACGCAATGACCTCGGCACTTCCCGAGGACGACCCCGAAGCGGAAGTGTTCTAACGGGAGTGCCGTCGAAAATTAGCCGACATCGCACTAATGCGTATGCGTTACTCCAATTTCACTCGTCGGGTAGCCTTGTTTGCGACTGAAAATGCGATCGGCGTATTATGTTTAAACACGTTTGCCGGGAGAACGCACGGAATGTTTAGAGAAACGTAGAAAGCCAAGTGGTTGATGGCTAATCCCTACATCCTTTCGGTCTGCATTTGGTTGCCAGAGATAGAAGTGGCGGAGCAAAAAAGCTGTCCATTTACCAGACGTGCGAAAGGAACTGGAGACCACCTGCGATCATCAATGAAACCATCCTTAAGAAACCATTCGCACCTTGCACAGACCCAGAACAAGCGGAAGTGCAAAATTTACCCACTTCAGAAGCCAAAGAGTCCCACTTACACGTGGAATTAGCAGCATAATGGCAGAGAATTCGTTGCAGGGTTTGCCGTTAGCTGCAAGACCCAAAAAACTTAATCGTCCAAATTGCAATGTCCAATTTGCATAATCCAAATCGACTTGGAGATCCCCTCACCCCCTAAGTGACCCATCATGCCAAACCTTTCTCGGGGCTTTTCCTGAAGAATTTATCAAATTGCGTCGACCCTTCTGGCGCGAAAATAAACGATTGACTTTGATTGTCCCGAGAGCAACAATGTGCGCGCGCAATTACCCTAATCGCCATCAAAACCGGCGGGGAATTAGAAAAAGGACGTCGGGCGCGCAGACGCAAAAAGAAGTGTGCTGACGAGACGTTTATAGGCGTCATTTACATACTCAATAATAATGTTTTCGCGGACCTAGTGTCTCGACGACTGGCTCTCTCGTGCGACGCGGGAAATAATACGCCTGGAAACATGTTCAAAGCGACAGACGTAAAAACGAAACGGGCCTCGGGATGTATTCGCGTGCACCGGCGTGGCGCTGTGATTACAGGGCCGTCTTGATCTAAATCAATCACGCGGGGTACGAAGGGGCCCCGGGCCCTTTTTGAAAAACCGAGGTCCTGGCGAGTCGGGGTGTTGCGCGCCGAATTGATTGAAAATTACGGCTCGCGTGTACGCGCGACGAAGAACAAAAACGCTCCTTAAGACGCGCGAAAAAAAGAGCCCGCGCGCTGCCGAGTAATCATCTTAGAGCGAATTTTCGGCTGCGCATAATGGAACCCACGGATAGGCGAGACTCGCGTGAGAAACGTTACGATGATTGATCGGACTCGAGTTGAAACAAAAGTTAAAACAAAACGGGCAGCCCGAACATGGCTGGGGCGGCAAGCAATTCGTGGCATTGCGATTGTTGCGTCCCGGGCAATTATGCCGCTCGAAATTTCGTGTTTTTATTTCGCAGTTGATCGTTATATCCGGTAAAATTATAATGTAAAATTGCCGCACGAATGATAGTTGTTTTCCATCGTTTAGTACTGTAATTTCGCGAACGAAATGCGAAATTACACGGCACCGACGGAGGCGCAAGTGCAAATTTACCAGTGGGATGCGTAGAACATATCAATTCACGTATAAACGGCGCAACATTGTTTTCGTTTACATGTAACGTTAATTCAGAAGTCGCGTTCGGGGAACTGTAATGCGATCATACGTGATCTTAAATGCTCGTGCAACGCGTTATTAGGGACACGAACGGTCGCCGAGTTTAACGTTTTGTGCGATCTTTTTGTCGTATGTTCGGTCGGGATTGACGTGGGGGTGGGTCGGGTGGGTTAATTACGTTTAAAGAACTGGACATACCGCCAATTAATCGGAACTCAACCGTGGCATAGTTGAGACCCTTATGCTGTACTGACAATACACTCTTAAAAATATTCTGCTTTACACTCTAATGTCGTCTACTTGTGATAAATCTATTTACTGTGTTGTGAATATGATGAGGTCAAAACAACGGCAACATTTGGTTTGAATTAACTGTAAGAATAGAGTATATACGCTGCATTATTGCACAGAAACATAAATCAGCAAATTTTATTTAGATGTTCAGTAAAAACTATTAAACGTGAAGTAGTCGGTCCACAAATTTAAAATTACATAGAAATTGCCAGGATTTTCAGTAAAATTCGCTGAATTTTCACTATATTTAACGAAACTTCGAGTTAAATTTGCCAGATAGGCAGTAAAAATTGGCTATAAATTGAGCAATTTCTGTTATTACTATATCATTTAGCAATCTCGACGTATCATATTTTATTAGACAAGTAACGCCAAACGATTTCTAATCGATTTTCAACATGAGGCAAGTAGCCTCTACATGGAACAATGATAAATTTTTAAAAGTGTAACTGTATGTGATACAAATCCACACAAAAACACAGCAGTGTAATTTTAACATCGGCGACCTCTTCATACCTTCATAGCGTATGGTGATTTTATGTAAAGTGTAACTGCTTCTGTACGTGATGCAAATTCATACAAAAACACACGAGTGTATTTCCAGAATCGACGAGCTCCTAACCTCAATTTGACCCGTCTTACTTCTTCAAACATTCAGTTACATCCTCATTCTCCTACCCAGTTCTCCAGCATCTCCAACTCCAAACAGTCTATAAAACAAACTGCATAAAGATATCGAAAAATCTGACCAATAAAAATCTTGAAACTCAATTACTCTCCTTCAATCCCCCTCAACTAACCGTTACTTTCAGTAAAATCCAAATCTCCATCCAAATAGTCATTACCAAACTGGACATTTTTCGCCACGCTGGTCATCCCAATCAGCGGCGATCCGGCGAATGCGAGTCTCCCTCGTAATCGTCGAAACGTTATTTGGCGTGCATCACGGAATGGAATCAGAGTTCATCCAATATAACCGAGCTTTTAATTTGTCCCCAACGGTCAACTGGCCCTTCCCTCGGGCGCGCACTGAATGGTCATGTCGGCGAATTGGCCGAATTCGCGTGCGCACTTTTACATTAACATCGCACGCACAATAATGCAAATTATTTTAGTAACGAGATATTTGCACGGTCGAATCGGCGCTTTGTCGTCGCGCGCACTTTTACAGGTTACAATCCGCCAATGTGTACTCTGTCCGGCTTTGTGCATATTAAAGCCTCGCCTCGGGGCCGGGCGCAAAAATAAGTCGATTTCGCGTAGAAAATCGTTTTCATCTTGAGGAGCATTTGAGGGCAAGGTTATTTCGTTTTCGGCGGACTTTGTTCGCGGCTGCAAATGAATTTTTGATGTAATTTTGCGCACGCAGGGAAACACGCGAACGTAATGGGTGCCATTGCAAATGAATAACTGGAACTCGGAGGGAGGGGTTCAAATCTTTACGAACGAAAGCTGCGGGCAAGCAAAATAAATGAAATAAATAAAAACGGATTAAATTTTGACGAACTGTCTAATTTATTAATTGCAGAAATTGACTTAATCGATTGGCGGAACGAGGGGTATGTTTTGCGAGGCATTGCGGGTGAATTTTTGTTGCGAATATGGATGCTAGTGTTTATTTGGCCGTGAATAATAAATGGATACATTAATGATACATGCACCAGTAATGCAATTAACATTAAATCGTACTAGTGGTAATAATTTAATATTTGTTTCAGTAACAATATCCAATGGAGAACGTGGGTTCATTAGGGATTTATGAATGACAAATATGTAAGAAGGAATAAAAAATGTACAAAATAAATGTTTAAAACATATGGATTTTTCTGACTGTATTTTCAACTCATAATTAATGGACGGATTCATAAATCAAATTGAGTAAATTTAATAAAGTAAGGAAATTCGTGGATCTTTGAGTCGACTCGTTAGATCGACTGTTAGATGACAAATCGTTAGATGGCAAATCAATATGAAAAATAAAAATTTTCATATTGATTTGATCGTTTCGAGGAAAGTGTCAATCGGTTAAAAGAAGTGAGTAAAAGTAAAAGTTAATTTATTTATTATTTACTAATAGAATGTAAAAGTAGTAACTAGTCGACTCAAAGATCCTTCGCATTCATTCACATTTTGTTGAATACCATTCATACTCTTTAAGTGTTTTCGCAAGTAAAATAATTACTACTGCTGGATGTTGGAAATATTGCGTAAGAAAATCCGCAGAAATCAGTAATTGAACTGAAAAACAAAAGTTCAGAAATAATTACTACTTAGGTTCAATGATCAATGATAATCATATTAACCTTGTGACTTCATATGAACTCGATAAATAAATCATTTTTGTCTCCAAATAGATTTAAATTTTCGACTACTTCCTATTAACAGGATTATTAGATAATTACATTTAAACCCTATCCCCTAAATTGAAAATAAATTGTTTAATTTCTTATAACTTTTGTTTTGTTGATCTCAGGTGACATAGGGGTATTTTAATGGTTTTGGGCTGATTTTGAAACACTCTACAATTTGTTTCAGAATTATAACATTATATTATAACAAAATCATAACAATTTAACAACCTAATTTAAAAACACACTAGTTTTAGTAACATTGAGTTACGTTTTACCTTATTAGTTTTGAATGGTTATATATATTCAATAAAAATGCCCTGATAGGAAAACATGTACAACATAAGTTTGAACAAAAATTTCCCATATGTACAGAAATCGGGTATAGTGTTCATATGGAATGAATGCAGTAAAATAAAATTCTGATACAATGCTGCAAATATTGCAAAATTTGTCTATCTGGGTATTTTAACCAAACATCAGTTTAATGTATAGTTCCAGTGGACTTGATGCATCTATATCGCAACTTCCTTAAAAGTGAACTGTTTAAAAGACTTTTGACTGATTTTTTCCGTTATCATTTTTATGATTCTAAATCGTCTCGTGTCTGAATATGAATGGTTTACATATTTTAGATTTAATTTTCATTGATTTAAATTTGACGATCTTGTATCGGCTCTTGTTTAACATTTTTTGTCTTATTAATGATTAATTATAATTTACAAGTAGAATCAGATCTCTGCCATATTATGAATTGAAAATTGCTTAATGTATGAAACAATTAATGTGGTATCCCATTCCGCATGATGTTGCATCGTAAACTTTTGGACATTGGGTCAATAACGTTCAGTTGACCGCAAACCTAAAAATTTAAAAAAAACTTCCGTATAAGAAAAATATGTTCTAACATTGTCCAATATTCGCACAAATATTGTCTAATGCTCCATTTGAGATGTATTAGATTATATTTAGTCAATTG
>JABFPB010000683.1:0-33438 GCA_022817645.1 Ceratoteleas bidentatus
CTACGAAGTTCCACGTTTGTCCCCATGTGGGGCCAAACGTGGAATGGGGAATGCCCTCATGGGCCCCAATTTCAGCCTATGTTCAATTTCTACTAGGGATAAAAGTAAAGAGCGTTTTCTTTCAAAAAAAATGTTTTTCCCCTCGAAAAAATTAAGTATCCCTAAAAATTACCCTCCACCCGCACCGAAAAACAGAGTATGCCATTCTACTCGTCTTCGAACGAGGAATATAATTTATTCCAATTCCTTCTAGTAGCTGAAAAGTGACGTATGATTAAAAATATTGTGTTTAAGTTTGTAGTTGTCAAAAAAATTAAATATGGAGTCATTAAAAATAAAATACGGGGTCATTGTGTTACCCATGATTTGTCAGTAAATAAAATATGGAGAAAAAATCTAAAACTCCAGTTTTACTTTTTCTGTTGCTTGTTATACTTTGATGTATTCGCGACAAAAGAAAATCTGTATGATGGATCTGCATGAAATGTTTCCAACTCTGCCTTGATATAATCATATTTTACCTCTTTCACTGGGCATTTCGAAGATGTCGTCCTCCATTGTAAAAAATCTAAAAACTTAATTGATTAATTATAATTAATTAATTCATTAATTATCAAAATTAACTGAGTTTTTTTGCAAAAATAATTACCAACTAAATAAGGTCGCAAATTTGAATTAGTCCAGTTTGACGTAGATTTGAAATTGATTTAGCGATTCTTGGAAAATAAGTTGGTTACGAATTTTGAAGTATGTAAACAACACGGGCAAAGGATCCAGGTAGCTGACCTGATGTTTACATTACAGTCAAAGTTGACGTACGATCATTCGGGAGAGCATATAAGTGAGTTCAAATAATGCACTCCTATTGGGAATCGGAATTATATAATAATGGCAGAATTCACTTGTCATTATTATAATGATAAGAAAATTTCCGGCGGAATTCACCTGTCGTTATCTTAATGAGTTTCAGCGATTTTATCTATTCGGCGGAACTCGAATGCGCCCTTAGAAATTACGTATTGAAACATATTGAAACATATTGAAACGTATAGAAACAATTTTGGAATGTTACGTATCGAGACATATGAAGACTTATTCAACCCGACTCATTTGTACGCATATACAATTGTATATATAAAATTATAAATATTGAGTATTTTCAAGTTTGGTTCGAATGTGGCGAAGATTGACGGAAATACGTGGATTTCGATCGAAATCGAAAAAACGCTCCGAGTAAGCTTGGAAATTACGTAAAAAGTCATAGTAAACAGGAATTTCGAATCTCGAAACGGTTTACAAGTCATGGAGAATGATCGAAAGAAGCATTTTTTCAAATCGCCGAAAAACGGAGAATTTCCTGACTTTCTGGATGACACCGAAAAATAAGCAATATTTAGCGTTTCAGCCGGTGAAAGCGCTAAATATTGAGTATTTTCAAGTATGGTCATAGAAATCATAATGAATCGTTATTTCGCAGCACGCAAAGCTATATACATACTCTGAAATATTTTTATGCGCGAGATATATATTTCAAACCAGGAGTAATGTCACCGTTTTTTTCGTATAAGTTACTTCGTATAAAGGAAAGAAACGTTAAAAAATTTTGCGTAAAAAAAATCCACACTGAAGACTCAAAACAGTTGAAATGCACTGATACACTTACCTGGCGACATACTTATCACAAACGTCTAAAAATATAAAAAAGCATTCGTTATTCGGGGTGTACGCTTTGTGCGCCCGCAACATAGTGCCAACCCTTTTCATCGTCACCATATCTATTACGTGGATATCAATTTCTTGTGCTATTGGTGGTGGTTGTAATGGATTCGTTATGTTGTATCCTCTCGGCCAAGGCCTCGTATTTACATATAGAAATCTGAAACCATTTTATTACATTTGTTTGTATTTCAATCCATTGGTTCTATTTCAATTCGGTTTGTTTTGATCAACTATATTTTCTTTTGATTTATTTTGACCTGCTTTGTTTTGTTTTGATTTGCTTCGTTTTAATCTGCTTTGTATTGTTTTGATTAATTTAGTTTCTATGTATATCCTGCTGATCTGCATTATTTTGTTTCGATTTATTTTCCATATAGTAAATCCCATGACTCCCGAAAAATGATATATTATTATTATTATTATTATTAATATTATTAATATTATTAATAGTAACCCAATCCCTACCATACCATATACCACATCTCTCCCATCAAACCAAACTAAAAACATAAAAATTCCCTTCACCTATGATCAGGCGACAATCCCATTCCTATGATGTGACCGTGCAAGTCGATAAGGTGGTCCACCTTGTCGAACTTGTCAGCCACAGAGTCGTAATCCAGCTAGTTGGGCTCGGGCCTTATGGAACCCGAATTCTGCAATTCCCGTTCCCTGTCCCGCTGGGCTATTCGTTCCTGGATGGAAGGTCCAGGGTCTATTCGTTTGGGGAACCGGACGTTCTTGATCCGCTTGAATCCCACCTGGTGCGGTGTGTAGGTCTTCGAGCCAGCCGAGAATATGAGGAACTTCTCGCGATTGTCGTCTATCGCGGTTGTGTCTCCATCTTCAGTGAGAGAATCGCCTGAAAGAGAGGGGCAAATGAAGGGATACACCCAATACCTGCTGCGATGAAGTTACCCGGGAAGTTAACTGGGAAATCATATGGGGACCTACTTAGGATGATGAAGAATAGAATATCTAGAAACGTATCTTCACAATAAAAACTGGCTTGGAACCATACAAGGAATTTGACTTTGGAAACTTTTTTTATTGTGAAATGAAGCTTGGTTCAAGTATCCGTCCAGTGTTTCTGGGTAGGTTTCTGGGTTAGAATTCCTGGTAGGGTTGTATGAATGGATTTTCAGTCATGGGACCTAGGTAGGAATAGCTTGGTTCCATAATGGTTTTTTATCCTGGATCTTATCTAGGGACCTATCTTGGAACCTATCTAGCAGCCTATCCGAACACCTATTTAGGAACCTATCTAGCAGCCTATCCTAGAACCTATTTAGGAACCTATCCTGAATCCTATCTAGGTATCTGCTACCGATCAAGACGTGTCGAGAGGGGAAGGATGAAGAAATCAGTTTTCAACTTTGGGAACATTTTTTTCTCTGGAAAAAAATTTTCCCAAAGAAATACGAACGCTGGAAACTTCATAGTTCGGGTCAAGGTTCATCATTCGATCTGAGGGCTCGACACTTTGCACTCGTCTACTCTACTCGCTGGTTTCCCGTTTAACGTCTGGGCCTCGCCTCTGGTTATCGCTAGGATCCACGTTTATCTTTTCCTCCCTCAATTTTTCCTCACACTAGTTCTACTCACAACACTTGCATCCAAACCTTTTTGCACTCAAACCACTATGTTGCCGAGTTGGGATCCTTCGAATACGATGGAATCTAGTCCGAAGGACTAGATTCCATCTTCTCTAATGACCCGAGAAATTAACCGCTGTTATAAAATAGGTATTCAATTTCTTCAAGGTTAATGTCTCGAAGCATCATCTGCACTCTCCGCCCAAATAATTTAGATATGGACAATGAATTGATGATTAGCAGCGTACCCCTCCTAGAACTGACCTATTGACTTATCGTGGAGCCTACCCACAGACCAATCTTGGAACCTATCCAGGGACATATCCTGCAACCTATCGTGGGACCTATCCAGAAGAACCTGTCTAAAAACCTATCTAGAATCCTACCCGAAAACCTAACTAAAAACCTACCCCAGAATCTGTTTACCAACTTGTCTAAGAACTAAGATGAGTCAAGATTACTTCGATGTTTCTAGATAGGTATCTAGCAACGTCGAAGTAATCTTGACTCATCCATACCCGATTCGCTGTTCTCATCCCCTTGGGAGTTGCTCTCATTGTCGCTGTCGCTGCTCGGGGACTTCTTCTCCATCTGCACCTGCCTGTAATCCTCATTGTACCTAATTGGATTGGCATATGCGAAGCCATCTCCCAGCTTTCTCCAGTTCATGAAAGCACCTTCCAGATTACTGTACCTGGTGGAAGGAGGAGGAACGAAAGAATCAAGCCACTCTCAAACCAGTCGCTAGTGCTCTATAATTTGGAACCAGACTTACTGCAACCTGGAAGAGGCATGGTACAAGACCTCCGGTTCCTGGGCATCCTGTTCCTCCGTCACGGCGGAGATGTCTTTGTAACTGGGGGGGTTTCCCCGTTCCTTTTTCGTTTTCGCGACCGAGGATCGCACCTGGGGGGACTCTTCGGAAGGAGAAACTTGGGACAGAGCGTTCGCAATCATAACGGCTCTAACGGAGGAGGCGTTGCCGTTGTAGAATCTGAAAATTGGGCATCTTGAAGGCTACATAAAAGTCACATAAATGATGTGTAGACAAATATGTATAATGTCTTGGCTATATTTTTTAGATTTACCGACGCGGGTGGTGCCGCGTCGGTAAATCTAAAATATTCGTCGACGTTTCGGCCATCATATCGTGGCCTTTCTCAAGAGTAAGGGAGATGTTTCCCCGGGCCTCAATCTTCGCACTGTGGCCAATAGTGCTTGGGAAGTGCTCTTATTTATACCGTCTTTACAGATGAGGTAGGTGGGTAGGAGAGATAGATGGTGGGAGGAAAGGTTCCGAGGGTTCGGATCGTCATTTAATTAGTGGGCCCCATAATTTACTTAGTTCTAACCTTGCGTCTAAATTAAGATTTCTGGGTGTTTTAGAAATCATAATGGCTTCCTTTATTCTCCTAGGTCCCCAATGCCCCAATATGTATATATAAGATGACATGAGTCATGTCATAAGGTGAAATAGGTCTTGACACAAGTCTTGACATAAGAAGGGGGAATCTTGATACAAGATGACATAAATTTTGACATAAGGTGACATAAATCATGGCATAAGATGACATAAGTTTTGACATATGATGGCATAGGTTTTGACATAAGATGACAAATTTCAATATTTATCGAATTTTTTCAGTTAATTGATGATTATAAATTACCGATACAGCTGGGTCATGACTGGTACATGTTCGCTGGCAGTTTCCTGGCTTGCCTTATTGAGCCAGAGTGTGCTAGTGCTGACGAAATGAGCCAACCAGTGAAGTTCGCCACTTATAAGATATCGTTCACTGTACCAGGTTCCAAAAATGTCGTACGGTTTGTTCACAACTCGACATTGCAAATCAAATCCAGCTAAAAGAAGTTTTTTTTTATTCTGATGAGAGATTGGATAAAATTGTCGAATAACTTGAAATTGAAAAATTGCGAATGAAAGAGTAATTGTAGCTGAGAAAATTATATAAAAATTTTTTAGGTAAGTAGGTAAAGATAAAGATTTGGTTTGTTGGAAAAACTCTCTCAATAGGCAATTTAGGATTTGGAGAAAAAGTTTTTCTAACATTTCCAGTCGTATCTTACGAGCTATTTTGAAAACTGCGATTTCCCCGGAAGTGCTGTGCGGAGTGCCAAAGTGCACTCCAGACACAAGGAGCAAAGTGTCCGACGAATTGAACTGAGAAAACTGAGTGTACTTCCAGCTGAATGTCTTCATGTCTCGTTGATATTTGATTGTCGCGGGATGGTCACTGTTCCAGACCTAAGATCAAATGGATGCAAATATTTTTTTTCCATTTTTTTAATTTCAATAATTGTTTCTGTTATATTTTATTAAATAATTTTTTCCATTTTTTATTTTAATAAATTGTTCTATTAAATTATATTAAATAATATTTTTCCATTTTTGTTATTGTTAATGAATTTTTCTATTAAATTTTATTAAATATTTTTTTTTAATTTGAAACTGATAATAAACAGGTTTAAATATTCACCACAATGTAACCATCTTTGGAACACGTTGAAAAGAATTTGCCATTGTGAGAAAAGCTGACGTGCAAAACCTGGTGCGTGTGTTCTTTGAGTGTTTCTGTTTCAATTAATGGTATGTGATATGTTAGGCGTTTGAACTCTGCGTACCAAGAAGTTTTGCCTAAAAACGATGGTAATTTATATTTTATTATGAAAAATAAATATTTATTATTTATTATTATAATTATAATTATAAAATAATTATAAAATCAAATAAATAATTATTTTAAATAAAATTAATATAAAGTGAATAAATCTATTTAACAAAATGTGTTATATAGATTTAAATACAAATAAATATACCAGGCATAATTCCTATGGTAGGATCGATTTTGAAAGTACGATAAAATAAATCCTTCCATAAAAATTCGTCATTGGCAACTCGGTTCCAAGAACGACACACTTCTCCTGCGGTGAGAAGCTGTTTTGGGGAGAAATATTTGAAAACCATGAGCAAAATAGCATCGGGCACATAATCCCATGGACTCATCTGGACATTTTCATCAACTACGTTTGTGTCTTCCTGACACTCCACCGAGTCATTGTCTTCTTCTTTTTGACAATCCTCGATGCATTCGTTGGATTCCATGTTTGGATCCTGAAATTTAAAATGAAATAAAATATTATTCCTATCAGGGAATAATATTTTTTAAATATTATAGAAATATTTAAAAATGTTTCTAAAATATTTGTTAATATTAAATGGTATTTAAAAGAATATTATTGTAATATTTATTAAACATTTTTATAATATTACTTTAACATTTAGAAAAACTATCAATTTTCAAAACAATTTTTTGTTAATCAATGTTAACAGATTCAGAATTATTTTAATAAAAATCTGAAAAAATCGATTATTTAACATGAATGTGAATTATTAAATATAAGAAATATTTAATAATTCACCTCTTTTCAAAATCATTTTTTTTCTTTTTAAACAGTATTACTTTCATAAATTATTTAACAATTTCACACATTTTCAATAAAAAAACCACACTAATTTATCGAAAAAAACATTTTCCCGCCAATTTTACCGAAAATCCGACCAGAACTTAAAATCTAAATTCGAACTTTCCGAAAAGTCGCGAAACTTCGAATTCGGCCAAATGCGTAGATTCCTTATTTCGAAACACTCACCAATTCCGCACCTTTCCGATCCACCAATCACAAACGTTCTACCACTCTCTTCAATTTCGATCCGAAAAACACAAAATTGCAAAACCGCGGGAACCTCAACCGAAAAAAAACGCGTTTTTCCACCGAAAGTGGAGTGGGAAAGTCAATATTGTTCTCCTGGAAACAATGACGGACGCCACAATATGACTCTCTAATTAGCCCGAAAGCGCAATTAAAACGGCGCGAAACTCGCGATTCCGGATTTCCGGCGATCCGGAATTTTCGGGGACGCGGGGGAAACGCGAAATTCGGACAGTTCGTGCGATTAATTGGGAATTAGGAACTCTGTTTACCCAATCAGCTGATGCTTGTCACAGTGCAAGTGTAGCGACTGATATGGCACTTCATTTGGCAAGTTCCGCGAGGTTCCGCTAGGTTGCGAATTTCCGGTTCAATCTCGAGCGAAAATTGGGCCGAAAGGGAATTAATTCAGACTGTTCAAATTTAAATAAATATTATAACTATTTTGATTTTGAATATATAATGAAAAATAATAATTGTTGAAGAATTTTCATTTTAATTTATTTGTAAGAATGAATCCAAAAAAGTATATTAAGGGCCGTATATATGGGGTGCCATTTTTATTTGGCACCCTAAATATACGGCCCTTTATGCCATTATCATTTTAAGCGATTTAAAGCTTTTTTTCGGCCAAATTAGAGTTATTTTCGTAATTTTTTTTTATTTCTGGAATAAAAAATGTTGGGAATAATAATGTTTATGAAAATGTTTTTAAAAAAATCGAAGAAGTGAAAATTGGGCAGATAACAATTTAAGAGTGATTCAGGAAATTTGGAATTTTCAGATTTTTCGAACAAAATTTGTTTTTTCCCTCATTCTTGTCCATTTTTGGAATAAAAAAGTGTTTTGTTAGTTTTAGATATTTTGAAACTTTTGCGTTCCGAAATTTGGTTTCGTTAGTTTCTTTCAATTTTTTTGTTGGTACCATTTAAATGACTATTTTACGGTATTTTTATCGAAAAAATTAAAGATTTTGTTTAAAGTATGTCTTTCTCTTTCTATCATATTAATTGACAATGTGATAGAAAGAGACGAAAAATGAAACGTTCTTAAAACTATATTTCTATTTTATGTTATATTTGTCGTTTCAAAATGATATTTCGATTGAAAAATCATTTTTCTGTAAAAAATCAATCAGATATTTTCATTGAAAAATGTTGATGTGAGTATATTTAAAATTGAAAAAAATTTTAGTTTTAATTTGAGATATTTTAAACCTTTGTGTTCTAAAATTCAGTTTTTTTTCAATAATTTTTTCAGTTGGTATCATTGATACATTATAATCATGCTTTTGATAAAATTGAGAAAAAAAATGTTACGAACCAACATTTTTCAGAATTATGAAAATAATATAGAATTTTGAAAAAAAACTTTAAAAACGCCAATATTAGAATTTATCAAAAAATTTCTCTTAATTTTATAAATTAAAAATATTGCTTTCATAATTTTATAAAACTAATCAATGTATGCGAATGAATAAAAAAATCACATAAATAAAATTAAATAATTAAACAAATTGAATTCAATGTTCTTTTAATTTAATTTTCTAAATTTCAGTCTAATTTTCTTTAAAATCAAAAAAATCAAATCACTTAATCAAAAAAAACCCATTTAATAAATTGGAAAAGGTATTAAATAATATTTTTCCCATTTTCTTATTTCTAAAGAATAATTATATTAAATTTTATGAAATAATATTTACCCATTTTTCTATTTTCATTATATTTTCCATTACATTTTATTAGCATTTTTTCATTTTTTATTTTTATTAAATAAAAAATGTTTAAACAAAGAAAATTAAACAATTCAAAAAATTGATTTCAATCTTCTGAATTAAATTTTCTAAACTATTTCAATCTAATTTTTTCTTAAAATAAAAAAAGCAAATACTCTTAATTAAATTAAAAATATCCCATTAGTAAATTTGAAAAAGTATTAAAAATATTGTTTCCATTATTTTATTTTTAATAAATGTATCTCTTAGTTTTTATTAAATATTTGTTTCCGTTTTTTTATTTCTTATTAATATTTCTATTAAATTTTAAGAAATCACATTTTTCCATTTTATACTTTCAATAAGTTTTTCTATTACATTTAATTCCACAATATTTCCTTTTATTTTTAATAATTTTTTTTATTAAAATGTACTAAATAATTTTGTGTTAATATATTAAAGAAACTTCACATAAATAAAATAAAACAATTAAAAAACTAAATTCAATTTTATTTTAAATAAAAAAACCAAATTCACCAAATCAAACAAATCCCATTTAATAAATTTGCATTAACAATAAAAAAAGGCTGGAAAAAGGGGAAGAAACAGGACACACATTATTGGAAGAAATAATACGTTTATTATTTATATTATAAAGTAAAAACATATCGTATAATTCAGCATGAATTATACCCAACTTGGGTCGTCGTATTTTGGTTTATTCCTTCTTTAAATAAAATAATCTAAAACACTCCATTATTTTACAATATTAGTATAACATTCTTACCGATACATTATCTCAGTGACCAATAATCGTATAATAATATTTGTTAAAATAAAATTAGTAATTAAAACATCTTATAATCGATACTTAATCGCAATTTATCAATCCACCGATCGAAAAATTCAATTCAATTCATTTCGACGGACTCTACAAAATGAAAAAAAATTTAAAAATGCTATTTCAACATTTTTTTAATTTTTTTATTTAAAATAAAATTGAATTTAATTTTAATTCGAATTAAATTAAATTATTTTAAATTTTAATTTTAATGAAATTTAATTAAATTCTTATCTGAAGTTAAATTTAAAATAATTTAAAATTAAAAAAATGTTAAATTAGCTTTAAATTTTTTTAATTTTAAATTATTTTAAATTTAACTTAAAATAAGAATTTAGTTCAATCTAATTAAAATTAAAATTTAATTCAAATTAAAATTCAATTCAATTTTATTTTGAATTAACCTAAATTAATGTTTTAGTTTAAATTTAATTTAAGATTATTTTCAAATTCAATTTATTGTAATTAAAATTGATTTAAAATAAAAAAAAATGTCTGCTGATCAATTCAATATCGAAAACTAATATCGTATTGCAATAATATCTATTTGAAATTGTGACAATCCTTTCCAATGGACATTTTAGTCGATTACAGTTAAAATGCTTAGCAACTAATTAAGTCTTACGAAAATCTGGTAACAACGTCGTTAAAATCAATAATCTGGCAAAATTGTTGACTCGCAAACATCTCGTAAAGCGTCGAAATAAAGGAAATAATAATGCCAACCAACCGAACCGTTACTCGCTCTCATCACAGAGAAATCAAATAGCAACAGTAATAAATCTTATTGCATTTCCGCTTATTGTCAACAACCTCGATCCATAATTCATCCATTTATTTTTGCTTCCCTAAATGAGCGGATTACATAATAAACAATTACTCAGAATTCCATTAACAATGTCTGGGCAATTAAAAAACTTCGTCGATTAATGGGTAACCATCTGGCGCCTGTTCTTTTTTTTTTTGCTTTTCATTATCGTTATTATAAATATGTGTGTGTGTGTGAGTTCGAACACATGTTTATTTGGAGATGTTGATTATTTTGTCGTTTATATTCTTCACGTCTCACATTGGGCTTTAGGTAATGATTTCTGAAAAGGGAAATTTTTATTAATTTATTGCTTTATTTGTACAAAAATTAAATTAAAGAATTAATCACATTTTTTTAATGAATGAAAAATGAAAAAGGAAAATATTAATTTGTAGTAATATTTAATTAATAATAAATAAATAATAATTAGATTAAAAATAATAATTTAATGTGGTAAATTTATTGATATAAATTTGCCACATTTAAATGGAAATTCATTCTTTAATTTAAAATGATTTAATTGTATTTTTATTTGTTTGGTTTATTATAACAAAATAAAATTGATTTTTTAATCTATTTCAATTGGAAATAAATTAGAAATGGAATAGAAATGAATAAAAGTGGAAAATAAGACATACGTCTTCAATCGTTGCAGTCTTTTCTTGAGAATTAAGGATTTCCGTCCTCAAAGTGGATATTTCTTGTTCCATCTGCCACAACTGCGTTTCCCATCTTTCCTCCTCCGATTCTATGTGGTTTTGCAGTTTATTTAACATACCCTCCTAAAAAGAAATGAATTGTTAATTTTTTTGTTAAATTTTTAACAAAAATTAATAAGAGAAAAATTAAATAAAAAAATTAAATTGTAAAAAAAATGTAACAGTAATTAATTATGCATTATTATCGAAGAAAATTATTTTAAAAAATAGTTATTTTAACGAAAAATCTGTATTTAAATTACGATTTCTTTTTCTTTTATTTAAATTTCGAAGCATTTTTCTCTAAAATAAATTTTAAATACGATTTCTTTTTCTTTTATTTAAATTATTTTAATTTATCAAGTTTTTATATTTTTTTGTTTTATTTTTAAGATTGAAAAAGGATAATTTTTATTGTTTTTTATTTTAAAATGTATTGAAATTTAAATATTAATTATTTTTTGCGATAAAAATAATTGTTTGTCGATTTCGATAGAAAATTGAGGAATTTGAAAAAAAATGAGTACCGTTTCCTCGATTATTCGTTTGTAGTGTAACACCAATGCCTGTAGATTTTTATTTTGTTCTTCCAAGTCAGTCATGTTTTCAGCTCCTTTTTCTTCGTCGATCATTGCAATAATCGCACGCGCCTTTTCCACGAAGATGTTGACCCACTCGTCGTAGAGCTGGTTTTGAACCTCAATATTCGGGAATATCCTACACAACAAGGCTTTTGTGGCTTGATGTTCCTCTTCCTTAATTCTCTCAATATCCTCCTGAAAAAATTGATTTAATATAAAAAATTAATATTAAATATTTTTGTATCAAAATTTTGAGTATTGAAAAACTTGTACGATTTTTTAATATCATTATGCTTATTAAACACTTTTTTAAACGTTAAAATTTTTCTTATTATTAAAAAAATTAATATTACATTTCTTTAATATTGAATAAATTCAAAAAATTGTTAATATATAATAATAAAAATGCAGAATTTGTATTATTTTTTTTATTTTTAGTTAATGAAATATTTTTGCTACTAACGATATTTTTCAAACGTTGAGCTTCGAGATTATCCTGCAACCTTTGCGCGTGACTGTTTTTACTGTTGATGTCGCATTTAAGGTTCTCTATTTGCGATTTGAGTCGGGTGATTTCCAGTTCCTTGTGCGTTAGATCGGTTTTCAGAACTTTGAGTTCGTCCTCCTTTTTCGATATCCTAAAAAAATGCATTTTGGAATATAAGTACTGAAGTTAAATTTAAATTAAAAAAAATATTTATTTTAAATTAAATTAAAAAAATTTTTTTTAATTAAAAAAAAAATTTTTTAATTTAGAAATTAGTTGCTTATATTGCGAATGACTCACGTTTTTGTGTATTCCAAAATTTCACTATTTAAATGCTGAGACCTCGCCTCGACACCGTTTTCCCGATTTTCCAATGTAGGTTTCGGGGCAACTGCTTCACTGTCGATCAGTTTTTGCGACGCATTTGCGTTATTCATCTGTAATTTAAAATGCACATTTGTATGCAAACAGATTTTTTACTTTATTTTTTTATATTTTTGTTATTTTTTATTTTTTATTTTATTTTGTATTACTTTACTAATTTTATTACAAAAAAAAACAAATAATGAATAGTTTTTGACAAAAATAACATTTTTGATAAAAAAACAAATAATTTGTTGACGATAAATAATGAATTTACAATTTATTGTCAACAATTTTATTGTTATCAAACTTCAGATATTTTAAATCTTAGAATAATATTATATTAGAATCGAAACATTTAATGTACCAAACGTGCCCTTAGACTGAAATAATGTAGTACGTCAGCCTTACATTTATCTGGTCAATTGCTTTTCCCATATATCATGCTATTTTAATACTGATAATTAAAACAGACATGGGACTGAATATGGGTTGTTTGATCTAAATTTAACGTACAGTGACAATTTTTCAATTCTATCTACTCTTAGGAATTTCACGATTAAAATATCCATTAGACATTTTCTGAAATAAAACTTCATGCTCTGCAACTTAATGGAGAGATTTTTACAAAAAAGTCCTTCCTTTTAAAATTTTTGAAATGCATAATCTCAAAATAACGATTTTTTACTAATTTGACCACACCATTTGATTCCATGGAAAAAGTTATTGCTAGATATAAGTTTGCTTTTAATTTGTTCTAAACTGTATAATATATTCATATACATTTTAATTTATAATTTAAAATGAATTTAATTTAATTTAAAATAAATCAAAAATATAAATTATTCATTTTTTATTTATTGAATTTATTTAGTGAATTACTTATTTAAATTAAAAAAAATGTTTTTCTTAACAAATTGGAAAAGAGCCTATTTCTTGTATCAATAAATTATTCTAACTTCAGCTTTTTCTTTGGTCTTTCCTCTCCCTTTGCTACTTCGGGATAAAATTCCAAATTCAACCAGTTAGCAAATTTTTCCCAATTCTTGTCGAATTCTGAAATATCATCGAATTCGACAAAAAGTCGAATTATGAAATATCATCGAATTCGACAAAAAGTCGAATTATGAAATATCATCGAATTCGACAAAAAGTCGAATTCTGAAATATCATCGAATTCGACAAAAAGTCGAATTCTGAAATTGGAAAAGGGCCTATTTGTTATATCACTAAATTATTCTAATTTCGGCTTTTTCTTTGGTCTTTCCTCTCCCTTCGCTATTTCAGGATAAAATTCCAAATTCAACCAGTTAGCAAATTTTTCCCAATTCTTGTCGTATTCTGAAATATCCGTCTCAAATTCCCTGGTCCTTTCTTCCATCCACAGCTGCTCCATCTCCATATCTCGGATGATGCGCTTAAATTTCTTATAGTAGCATTTCACACCGTTAATACTGAAACGTAACCGAATCGCCAACAAAACTGAAACCTCGCAAAAATCGACCCGCACCTTCGCCGTCGAAATCGCGTCCCAGGACGGCAGCCTGCTCAGTGGCGCCATCAGCTGCTCCTGCGCCTCGCTCGCGCCGCGCTTCGCCCTCTCCACCTCCTCCTGCGCCTTGCCCAGTGCCGCCCTCTCCTGGGCCAATTCGCCCGCGGCCTTGCCCGCCTCGGCCTGCGCCTGCGCGAGCTCCGCCAGCGCCCTCTGCAGCTCGGCCTCCTTCTCCTCGAGGAGCGCGGCTGCGCGCGCGCCCTCTGCTGGCCCCGCCCCCTGGGGGCGCCAGCACGCCGCGCGAGCGGCGCCCCTTCCGGCCGGGGCCAGCCCCACGCGTCGCGCCACCCTGCCGTCATTCGATATCGAGCAGCCCTTGTTCGCGGTGCCCTGCCTTTGGTACGAGGTCTCTGAGTTCTGAGTCGCGCGAGTCGCGGCGGATGACGTCAGCGCGGAGCATGCAGCAGCCGGCGGCGCCTGGCCAGGGCGCGTCGCTCCGCGAGTGAATCGGGGACTGGTGCTCCGGACCCAGGACTGAGTGGTGCGAGAGACTAGGGGCCGCGGGGCAAAGTGTCAGACCGATGCGCGATTCCCGGGCGCCCGTCACGCGCGCCCGCCGCCCGACCCCAAGACAGTTCTAAGACAGTGCCAGGATGATGTACTCGCCGGATAAGATGATGGGCAGCAAGGGGCTGCACGGCTCGCCGATCGCGGGGCCCGGCTGCTTCCCCTCCGGAAGATACTCGCCGCCGCCGTACCGCCCGGCGCCGGACCCGATGGCCCCCCCGCCACGCAGATGCATGCCGAACCCTACGGTAAGTGCTGGGTGAGAGTGTGTGATGGTGAAGAGTGCTTTGCAGGGGGGAAGATAATCTAGGACTTGAGTATACCAATACAACGAAAAGAGAAGTGTTCTTGTATTGAAACCAGCATTGGTGGGAATGCTGATTCAGTTTCATGGGTATGAGGCTTATGAAGAGTGTTGAATTCAAGGCTATCAGCCTTGGTTTCAGACTGCATCACTATGGGAAGCTTACTATTGGAGCATTTGTGATGAATGCCGGTGCAACTTGGATGAAGAGAAGATCAGTTTTTTTCCCAGTGTGGATGGCGAGGATAGGAAGGAGGAAGCTGAAGGCAGGTTGGGAATGGGGATTGCCTTCTGGGTAGGGAGATTACCTGGAAGATGGTGAGGATGAGTAGCTAGGTGGTGGGATTTTTGAAAGGGTGCTCAGGGTGATCTTAGTGAAGATCAGGGGGAAGACGGTGTGGGTTAGTTGGGTAGATGGTAAGGCAACTTCGGAATGGTGGTATTATTCTTTGGGAAATGAAACCTGCTGGGAAGAAGTTTCATTTCCCAATATATAGATAGTTATGGAATTAGCTAGATTGTGAGGGTATCCTTGGAATAGTGATCGGGATGGTGGCAAACTTCTTCTAGAAAATGGAACCTGCTTGGAAGATAGAGAATAGCAGGAAGACAGTTAGGGTCATTTAATAGAGATGGTGAGGGATCGATTGAAACGGTGCGGTTCCTTTTAGATCCCTGTTAAGAGTTCAGGATTTGCGGGTCTTTATGTCCTAGATTTGGCGCTTTCATTGCTGGATTATCGGGAATCCTTCGCGGTTGGCAGAGCGTCCTTGAAGACATCCTTAGAAAAAGAAATTATATCTTTAAGATATATTTTCCTTGCATTTTCGGTGCGGGAGGAATGGATTATGATAAGAGATACTTCCGATCTAGACAGAAACACTTGATAAGTGGTGAGGATGACTTGGAGAGTGTCAGATTCATTGTGAGGAAAATAATGATAGAAATGACAATTTTAATGTTCAGATGTTTACTTTGCAGTTTGTACAATAAACAAACTAATCTAAGTGTTCTGGCAATTTGTTTTCATAGTGTAGTTTGTGATTGAAACTCATGTCTAGATTGTGAGCTGAGTCTTCGTAATTCTGAGTAGTGAAGATACTATGGCAGTGATGGTGGAGATTACCATCAAGGAATAGTTACTCGATAACAAGCTATGAATTCATAAAAGGTCTCAGCGTGAGAATTAGGAAATCTAGAAGACCATGCAGTTACATGGTCAGTTTCACCATCTCCGAGATGGCCAGTATTAGACTGATAGAATTCTGGTCCTGATGTTAAAGATTAACTTTTACATAAAAAAACTGATGTCTTCTTATTTAGACCTGCGTATGAGTTCTAAGACAGTATGTTTTCTCAATATAATGAAGATACTAAAGAGGCAATCCAGAGTCTTTGCCGTTTCTTGGGATTTGCGGTTCCTTTTAGATCCCTGATAAGAGTTCGAGATTTGCGGGTCTTTGTGTCCTAGATTAGGCGCTGTCAGATAGGTTTGATTGCTGGATTATCGGGAATCCTTTGCGGTTGGCAGAGCGTCCTTGAAGATATCCTTAGAAAAGGAAAAGATTGTTTGATTTTCCTTTCCACTAAGATATCTTTAGAAGTGCCCTTGACATTTTAGTTGATATTTGATTCCCTCCGTTCAATGGTGGTTCTTTTGCAAAAAATCGGTCGATCAAAATAAGTTTGCTGTAGAATCTAGGGGTAAGGTATAATTTCTATGAAATTTCTCTAAACTTGTCGACCTTCAATCGGTAACTGTAAAGAAAAATGTTTCCACTACTTTCCCTAATATTTCGGAAGTAAATCTAAGATTTCTGTACTCAAAACTTGTAAAACTGCGATCGAAACACCCTCTCGATAACCCCAGAATGCGCAAACTCTGCAGAAAACTAGCCGAGATCGTGGAGAAGCCGAAAAAAACACGCGGCATCGGGATTGAGTGTACACTTTTCTCCGGGGCACACATGAATAATGTATTACCATAACAATGTTAATTATTGATAAACGAACGAGGTTTCGGGACGCGGACGGTAACTTGCACTGTTAAATTTTATATAACACACATGTAGACGTATACATGCCCGCACTATTCCATTGAGCAAATTTTTCTCGAAGAAATGAATAAATGATAATCATTAAGAACTTTGCCCGCGAATCATAATGAATAGTAAATAAATTAACGGCCAACTACTGTCGTTAAGCGGTTCTTTCATTCATGCTGCCATGTATTATGAATAATAATTGTTTTTGCGGAAGACTATTCATGAGGATCATTGAACCGGTGAATTTTTTATTATTTGTGAAATAGAAAACCATCGGCACGCGAAACTTTAGGGGCCAGTTTTCCGTTCCCAATATTTTCGATCGAGCATCGCAAATTTACGAAAATCGCGGAGCGCTGATTTTAAAAAGTAACGACCGTATCGAAAATCACGGTCGACGCGTCGCGACGTAGATGGTATCAATAATTACCGCAGTAAACAGTGCAGCGATTCCGGGTCGTGTCGCACGAAACTGTGCGACTTTTTTATCCGCGATTCGCAAATGCAAATGCGATTCACAGCTGGGGTCTTGTAATATTGAAAAGGCGGAAAAATTTTGTTTTTAAATTTGACGAATCGAACGACGTCGTTAGCGACTGTTTAATAATCAACCGACGATGCAATATTAACGATTAACTGTTGTTATTTTCGCTCGTTTTGGCCACCCTGGCAACCTAAAAATCGCGACTTTATCAGGTAGTGAATGCATTTCAGAGCATTTATGCAAATCTGGGTGTTTAATTAATCATCTATCAAAACAATGGGATTGCAAGCGGCGGAAAGAGCGATTTGAAGTTTAGATTGAATAACAAACTAATCATTGAGTAGGTAACAAATAATCCTTCATTATTATCAATTCGCAATATTGTTGTTACTTCGAAAATGTTTCGGTTTAAAACCAGTTGTGAATCTACACATTTTTTTTATCGTCAGAACATGTTATTGTGGAGAAACGATAACTAATGTTGTTCGATTTTCAAATAGAACAGAGGTCACTTTTATTCCTATTCAGAAAACTGTGCAGTCGATATAATTCAGTTGCAGTAAAAGAACGTTTTGAAACTATAGAAATCGGACAACGTACAAGTTTCTTTGATCAATCAAACAAACGAAGAAAGATGAACGAACAGTATAAGAAATCCACGTTGATAATGGCAACGTAGTGACAGTCAATTGCACTGTTACCTTCTGTTTATCGACATTGCAGAAATGAATTGGGGTTGTTTGCGAAAACTGTGTGCGTTTTGCAACGTGCCTTTCGCGTACAAATAACCTTTATTTCCAAACTGAAAATCTCAAATGCACTTTTCCAATTGTACGCCATCGAAATCACCGTTTCCAACAACGCATTTATTCCGCCAACGCAACTCACCGAAAATCCGTATTTCGTGAAAGTTGCAGCGAAATCGCATCCGTTACGACTCTGTAAAAAATAGAAAAACATAAACCTACTGCATTACATCCTATTTCTTTCAGTTAACTTTTTTAATTAAAACTCAAAATAATTGAAAGAAATTACCTCTAGTTGATTTGCTTTTTCATTTCTTCTATGAAATAGAGGCGATAGATTTATGACACAGAAGAAATGCAAAGAAATAAAAGTCAGTCTATTTCTCTTGAAAAAGTATATTGGAAGCGACAGGAAGTATTTAGAAGGCATCCTGGCAATGAAAACTGGATTGGAACCATAAATGGAATTTTATTCTAGAAACCATTGTGGAACTAAGCTTAGTTCAGATATCCATCCACTGTTCCTAGATAGGTTCCATGATTTAAATTCCTAGATGGGTTCCATAAATTTATTTTCAAACATGGAACCTGAGTAGGAATAGTGGATGGACAGTTAAACAAAGCTTGGTTCCACAATCGCTAGAAAAAAGGTGTCCCATTGGTGTTTCGTTTTGGTATTTTTAAACATCTTTGGTGTTTCTTCTGAATAAAAACTATAAAACTTTTCATATCTACTGTATCAAAGTGTTTCAAAATGAGACACTTGTGTTTTTAGTTATGTTTTCCAGCGTCAAATCCCATGTGTGGTTCCAATCCAGTTTTTATTGTAGGGCAGTAAATGTTTATTTTTTATTTTTTAAATTCTTATTTCGCGAATTCGGCGGGAAATCGGTTTGGTCACTGATTTGTTTTAGTCGTTTTCGCAAAGCGCAGATCCGGAGCAAAAAGCGGCGCGTCGATACGCGGCCATAATTCATAAGCGTAAACGCGCTTTGTGTGCCGCATCGCGACCGATTCGCCGGCAGATTGGCTTTGGTCGGGCAACTTTCGCCGAACTCCGCAACTTTTCAAGCAAACGTGAATGTAATTTGCGAATTTGTCAATAATGCATCAACGACGCGCGCCGACGTACTCGAACCCACACAGCGACAGACGCACACGTGCAAATCGCGCCGGCCATTTATTATGCTAAAAATATCCCCCCCTTTTTAAAGCCCCGCGATCGCCGTTAAATAATAAATCGGCGCGCATTTACGTTTAATTGATTCGCGTATAAAAATACGAAATTAGTAACAGCGTGAATACTTAATCGGCGCGTTCAATCCGGGAAAATTGCTGTCTAGACAAGCGCGTTATTTTCGTCAACAGCCGCGGCAAAAAGTGTAACAAGACCGATTTTTCATTTCATTCTCATTAACTTTTTTCCGATATTCCGAACGCGAGGGTATTTTATCTTTAGTCGTCGCGCGATCGCCGCCAGTCAATTCGGTTAGTCGGGGCTGCTTTAAAAACGGGGCGATAGGCGGCTGGGTATTTTTGGGCGGCGCGTTTCGGAGTGCCGTCGCCCAGAAGGTTTCCGAAGAAATTGTTGCCGTGCGACAGACGGAGATACGCCGGAAAATCTATACTCGGTGGACGAGGTCGAAGCACTATACGGCGAAGCACTACAGCCGAAAATGCGCAGCTTGATTTACAGTGACGAGGAGAGAGAGAAAGAGAGGGAGAGGACGCCGCGCAAAAATCGATGTAAATTTTCGTCGTTTTCGTAACGGGTTTCATTCGCGGGTGACATTGCGAGAGAGTGCTGGATGTGTTTTGGGAAGGTTTTATATGGGCGTTTTTGAGGGGCGGCGGTTTTGACGAAATTGCGGCGAAATTATTTATGTAAAGGCAAATCTGTTTATGTGTTGTGGCCGCTTAAGTGGAGATGGTTTTATAGTTAGATGCGCGCGGCGGAGATGTGTTATGCGGAGAAAATGTGTTCGGTTCTAGGATGCAATTTCGCGACGGTATCTTCGTAAAATTGGAAATTGTAGAAATAGGAAAATAGTGAAGAAGCTTAATTTTTAGCGATTTAAAGAGATTGAGATAAAGTATTCCTTGGCAGATTTTTATTGTTCCAACTTGCAAAATTGGTTTTCCTGATTTTCTCATCATTTTAGTTTTGTAACAATTTGAGAAAGTATGTACCGCAAAGTTTATTGCAGTTATTATATAAGGAAAAGCGAATTTTGAAAATGCACATTTGGCATTTCGTGATTATTTTTCTTGTGAACGAGGAATTTAGAATTCCGAACTCGACCCTGGTACGAAATAAAACTAATAGAATACCAAACGATCTAGAAACAGTCGTATATATAAAAAATGTTTATTGTCTCAAAATTGCATTACTCGTCCTAATTTGCTGGGTAAGCGGTAATTTGTTAAGCGGTGGTTTGTAGTTAATAAAATATATTTGTTGATTGCATGTTAATGGACACTGTGAACATATGAATAAATGTTCGATATTAAGTAAAATATTGGTTTATCGATACCCTCACTCTGTACAGTTTCATTTATTAACGATTAGATATTATTACTGTGTAGACTTCATAAGCGATCGGCCGATTGCAACCATCTAATTTCCGGGCATTTCCGCGGGAAAGCATGCAATGAAGAGAGTATCAATAGTATTGTAAATAGCGGTTATTACAATCTATTGAACAAATGGCTTTCAAAGACATTTTCTATGTTTTTATATTTCGCAATTTAATATAAAAATGTCGAAACAAAAACACAATGACAATTAAAATATGAAAGGGAATTCGTTTTTGTTGTCGTATAAAATTATACGTCGCTGGTTTACAACAAGTTGTTAAATAAAATATTTCAAAACCACATTTCATTTTATTTTTAATCGAAGAGGTTGAACGCCCAGACCGTATTAAAAATCTTTCTGTGTTTTATTTAATAATAAATTATAATTTGTTTCAGCTGAAAGGATATCAAAATGTAAACTAGCGTAATTTTTGAAATTTGTTGGACTTATTTTTGCCAAGAAAGAAATTAGTTTCTTTCAGTGTTTTTGTTTCAACGCGCCTACTTACTTTGGAGCTCATCTTTATATCTGTGGTTTTGAGGAAAAACCAGTTAAGTCAAATTTTTTTTTTCAAATTTGGTTAACAGCGGAAATTGATATACTTGCATGTATATTTTCATTTGGAAACGTCGAAATGTTATTATCTGATGTACATTTGGCTGAATTTTGACAAAACATAACCAGTGAAGTGTCATTTTTGAAGAAAAACCAGCTAAGTGCACCCGTATTGAGGAACAACCAGTTAAGTTCCCAGTCAAAATACAGGAACACTTAAATTTAATTTTGGTAACTTAAACATTATATTTTACCTTTATTTGCATTAGAAATGGTATCCAATAGACGTAAAGAAGATTTGTATACAAATGCTAAAGTTTACTTTTCAAACTTTAAACGCAAATATTCAAAACACAAAAAAGTGACTTATCTGGTTTTTCCTCAAAACCACAGATATAATGATTCAACTTCTGAAACACTCTTGAGTCTTAATTTTGACAAACTAGTAATGATTTTGATAATATTAAAATTCTTCGATTATTTCAGTTGAAACAGTATTTCAGAAGAAAACTACATTTTTCTTAGCCTGTATTCTAAACAAATCGCAATTAGCAAACGACGTCTCAACACTTTGTCCCCAAATGTTTGGGTTTCAAAACATTTTCTTATAACATAAAACATCGCTTCGGATAGCCAATTGTTCATATATATATTACGATTCGTGTGTAATTTCAGAAAAACTTCATGTAAAAATTCGTGTAAAATCGAAGCAACTTGAAACATTATTTTCCTTGAAACAGTACTGTCTCCACAACTTGAAACAGTATTGACTCAAATTATGAAAAACCATTCCTCAAAAATGTTTTCTACCACAAAAGCAAATTTGAACTAGTCCACGTTCTGCATTTGAATTACAGTTTAAATTTTTTTAATCACAAAGAAACTCAATGATGATGTAACTTCACTCTAAAAAATCTTCCACTTCCTCATACTTATACTGTCTATTTGACGAATTCAGAACAACGAAGATGGATGTTCCACTTCCAACATGCCGTTTCCACCTGTGGCAAGTGGAATTCGAATCACTGCAGGTGGAATTTCCGATTACCCAAAAATTCAAGTGGAATTCCACTTGCGGGATACCATTATTTTTTAGAGTGTTCCGTTACATCGCAACAACTTTTCTTTCATTACCAACAGATTTCCATTCCTACTGAATAGATTTTTCTGTCCTCCATATACTGAACAGAAAATTCTCTAGTCTTTATCAAAAAAAGATTTTTCTATTCTTCACTATAAAAAAAGTCTAACAAATCTTTATTATAAAATAAAAAAAAAATTGTGAGTATTTATTACACAAAAATATCTGTCATGGTAAATAAATTCCCTTAACTCTCATTCACATTTCCTTCATATTTCTCTCCGATCCAACTTCCGCAACTTTTGTCCCACAAAGCCCGAACCTTCGAATCCGTTCCCATCTTCGACGATCGAGAAACGATCGGCGAGGTGTCCACGCGGTCGCCTCGTAAACAAGCGTTTCGCACACGTGCACACTCGCGCACCTGTTTCTCGAACCACGCACTTCATCCCCCGAGCGTATCGGGCCTTTACTTTATTCATGTGACGTAATAGGATAAAAAGCGTCGCTACCCGGCGAGTGGCTCGATGAGATTACGGCCGCGCGAGTCGCGATCCGTCGGCGAAATTGCCTGCCGCCGGGTCCCGGGCCGCCTTCTTTTACTTAGCCGAATAAATGTAAGCACCGCGGATTACGAGTTATAATAAACGAAAGGAGGGTCTCATTGAATGCCACCGCGATTGATCCTCTCCATTCAGGAGCCGCCGCGCTCGCAATCGGCGATGCATTATTCAGCGCGTCGCATAATTGTAACGCAATTACGCCGGGATTATCCAATTTTTACGCAAACCGAAAATCGGATCGGGTCGGTCGGATAAAAGGACGGAGCTTTTTGTCAGATTTAAGGCGAATGGTAACGGGAAGGAAGCGATCAAATTGTGGGAGTTGTGAGGAATTCGGGAAAGGAGATTGGCAAATTTGGAAATATCTTGCAGTTAACGTGAAGGGGGTATGATTTTGATTTATGCTAAAAGGTCGTTCTATACAGTACACATTTACCCTGACCTTTACCAAGAAATTAAGGTCCTTCGAGCCGGATTTTTGTTTGGATAAAATTCTGTTGCCGGAAGGAAAGGAATTACTGAAAATTAACTCAAAAAAGTCAAAATGGCGAAAACGCAAAAGTCCAACTTATAAAAAAGTGGGAAGTAACTTTAATTAATTAATAATTTCACGAGAAAAAATTGTGAAATAACTCGTCATTTTTCTAGAATATGATGAATTAGCAGATTATTTATGTGGGATATACTGAAATAATAACAAAAAGCGAAGTGTCGTTTCCAAAACCTTCGAATGACTAGAAAACATTCGTAAATAGTTACGTGTCGATTCGAATTCGAGGATTACGAATTCAAGAACGAACGAATAACGAAAAAAAGTGTTTTTCACGAATCCAAATCGCGACAGTTTTTACGGGATGAATTGTTAAAATACGCGCGTTTAATGTTACGCTCAAAAATGGAAAGACGAGGGCCAAACTTGAATTTCTGTTTACAGCCATGCAACTTTGATACGCCGACATTAAAATTTACCTCGAAATTGTGCGCCGAACAAAATTGAAAATATCTGCGATAATAATTCCACGAGAAATCGGCTGCTTGTGTTAAATGTACCCGAAACGTTTCCTCTAAAATTACAGAATCGTACTTTTAAAATGCGTTTTACAATAAACAAGCAAACACGACTGTATAATTTATTTTCGAAACCCATTTTCGAAACTGCATTACTGCGTTATGAAAAAAATTCAATTTTCACTGCAACTGTGATTGAAATCTAACTATCCTACATATATATAAAAGAAATATCAGGAATTATCTTATTGTATACAATTACATGTCTCATACAAATTCATAATTCAATTAATCGAGTAACCAACCACTTTATAGACCTCATTAAATAATTCAACCCCCTTTTCAAATAAATTATTTAAACATTCTTTTCGGCACACCAGTCGCGGTTGGAAATTAGAATTCGCCAATCATTTCCAGTGGCGCATTTCCGCCATTCGAATGCGACGAGCGTCGAATCGGTGCATTTGTCCGGATGTTTTGTTTTCAGCATAATTGACACTTTTGGCCGGCGCAACGGCAAAAACGCAATAATTAAAACAGCCGGTTAAAAGCGCGGCTTATTATGGCGGCCTGAATGAGCGCGAAATGGAAACGAAGATTGGTATTTACTATAACCGTAACTTCATTATCCATGTGCCGAGGAACACAAGAAAAGCGAATTCAATTATTAAACGTCGAATCCCTGCCGGAAAATGTGTAGTGCCCCGCCGCTATATATCGTCAACGAAAATTGCTATTCATGATAATTAAAACGACTGCGCGCTTGCATATTTATGAGCCTACGAGTAATTATTCAGGGGCGCCCTCCGACAAAATTATTCCGCCTATTTTACGGGTCATTTTCGCCTCGCCGTCGACAGTATAACGATACCCGGCAAATTAACGTGTAATTGATGTTTGATGTATGCTGCGGCCGCGATTTTTGTACTGGCGCGTCGCTCCCCCCCTCTCCCTCGCGCCCCGTGCCACGGACTTGTCATTTTTGTCGCCGTTTCGCGTGCTGTTTGACGGGCCTTTAATCACTTAGCAATCGGCGTGTTTTGCTTCCGAAATGGCGAGTTCAGTTTATCGCGACAGATTTCTGGCGATTCGCGCGTTTGCGTCAGGGAAAGGTAAAAAATTGTCATTGGGAGGTGGAAATGATAAATGTTACAAACAAAAGGTAACACAATTGAATGGAAAAATTGTTTGCGAACTCTGAAAATGGGGTTAGGAATGTAAATATGCCTGGGTGTATTTACGATGAAGAAAATGTTTTGTATAGTTAGACACAGAAAGTAAACCAGCAATTTTTTTGGGCAGTTAAATTACCCGTCAGTTTGATAAAAGTCTCTGATCAGTAGATTTAAGGTGAAATGTCAGACAATCACCGACTCTGAAATCAGATGTAATCGTTTTGTTAAAAAATTATACTACCGTAAAAATATTCAAATTCGAGGTTTTTAGTAGTCTATAAAATTAAATTTCCGAGATTTTGGTTGTTCCGACAATTTGTAGGTCTAAATGTTGTTTACACAGAGATTTTTTGGACCAAAGATTGCCAATGTATCTAAAATTTTTTAAATACAAATTTTACTATATCATTTAACAATCGCAGTGTATCCGATCACATTCTGAGAAAATGAATATACTTCGAAGAACTTTTTCCAGATGATATAGTAAATTTTACTTGACGTTCCATGAAAATTTACTATATCGTCTAAGAATTTTTCCATTGAAAGAATAACAATTTAGTCCAAATGGGATAGGAACGTCGCGATTACTATAAGGAATGGTAAAATTTACTGGAATTCTAATAATTTTTTAATGAACATTTTTTACAGAGTATCCCAGCAAATTTTAGGTTACACAACTAAGTTGTCTATTATACAGCGTTTTATCTTCTGTCTGCACATATCACCTTACATCCCCTGGATCAGACAAACATTGTCCCTTTCAGATAAACTTCTCCTAAGCATGTGCGCCATTCGTCATATTTTATACCCCTCATCAATAATTCGCGCGACTACAACAAACGGCGAAGAAAAGAAAAAACGAAACCAAGTCGCGGCTATCGTCGTCTCCGGCGCAGCCTCGTAAGTCGGACCGAGTTTAAAATGCCGCGGTAAATCGATTTTCATTAAGCGTATCGCCGCGCAATTTTAATTCCGATGTCAAGGTGGCCGTGATATATTTAACTTGGCTGCGGAATTGGGTCGGAATAAGTTGGAAATGAGCGCGTGATTGATATGTGAAAAATGACAAGTGACGGGACAAGCGGCAATTAGCCGTGCGGCCGTCCGTACGCCCGTGCGGAACAGTCGTGCGTGCGTGAGCGCACACACAGGCACACGTGCAAACCAACACGGCAAACGTACTCGCGAGTGCACGGCGCGCTATGCGATTCGATTGGTCCGTAAGATTGCATAATCGATAAAAGTTACTTGCACCTGCGGCGCTCACAGCTAAAGTCTGACTATAAAAAAGCGACGGAACAGTTTCACGGGTGCAGCAGTGTGCGATTCAGAGAGAATTTTGCGCAGTTCTGTTGTGGGAATGAAACTGTTTTTGAATGCGCATGGAAATATATGGAGGGGTTACCGAACAGGAGAAAAATATCGTGCTGAATTAACATGAATCCTTCCCTTGTAGAAAAAAACTCTGAAAGTTTGACAAATATTCTGAAAATCTCTGAAAAGCTCTTAAAAGCTCAGAAAAGCTCTTGAGAAGCTCTGAAAACTGTGAAAAACCTCTGAAAACCCCTGACAGTCCCAAATTTGAGAAATTTTTAAAGTTTGTCAGACTTTCGGACTTGTCAATTTTATACCAAACTCTGAATATCTCTCAACTTTGGGATTGTGGAGGTTATCAGAGTTTTTCAGAGGTTTTCAGAGTTTTTCAGTATTTTTCAGATATTTTTGGAGTTTCCATTTTTTTAGGGCTGTCATTACAATGTGCAGTTTATGTGACTAGAGCGCCAACATTTTTTCATTAAAAACCTAATTCATTAAAAACATCCTTTAAAATGTTGTTTTTAAGCAACCTTTAAAATATTGTTTTTAAGGGAATTTGGTTTAAGATATTTTTCATTTTAAATAACCCGAAAAAATGATGCGTTAAATTTGGTTCGAGTATTATCAGCATAACAAAATAGAGGAATTTTAGGTAATTATTACATCCCCCTCACAAGAAATATTTCATGAAACAGAATAGAAATTAATTCATAAATAAAATAAATAAATAAATAAATAAATTTATTATTTGTAATAATAATGTATCAATGCTTTTAATGTACAGGTTTGAATTCTTCTATTCTTTTCAGTTCCGGTTAGACCGACATTTAAACAAATTTAACTTCACTTCATGCTATGACAGCAAGAATTCTTGCTGTGAAAATCTGTTTGAACTCAATCTTGGATTAACAGAATAGTGTTTCAGGTTATTAGGACTGCATCGCGCATGCGCACGCATTCGTTTTCTTTAGTAAACAGATCACTGTAAAACATGTACAGTCTTAATTAATGAAAAGTGTCTTAAATTCATACGCTTTTCGTCGTATTTTAAGACGCGACTTAAAATGCCTACAAAAAGTGTCCGAAATTAAGACTCTTGTTTTAGGAGTGACATCTTGCTGTCACAGAATGAACATTATTTTAGGGCATTCAGAATTACTTTGCCCAAACTGTGGTGATTTTATCGCCCTTTATACTATATTGCTAACTAAATTATTAGATGCAGTTATTGTAGTTGAATCCGCTGTATATTTATTGTCATTTTAAATATACAGAGATTGTTTTCAATTTCACCTAAAATTATATCAGGTTAAATGTAAACGCGTTAAAGAAACCGTTGATCAATTTTCGAAGAGTTCTGCAAAATTTTGAAACGTGTAAAACAATTTTAGAATCTCTGTGAAAGTCTAAATTACTGAACAGTTTAATACATTTCTGAAACATTTTTACACTAACAACTAAAGAAATTCTGACAACTTTTTCTACAGTTTAATCAATGCTTTTTTGCTCCGAAAACCCTGTAGAATTGGGACTTTGATCAATAATTTTCCGATTTTATGAAAAAGAGTTAACCTTAATACTTGTCAGTTCTGTAACCTAAACATAAAAAGATATTCGGTAAATTTGAGTCAGATTGAGTAAAATTGTCGGAAGGTAGGAAGGAAAGTTCGCTGCGAGTGATTTAGGAAAATGAGAAAGGAATTAAGGCCAGTATCAAATGGTAGATGGAAAATGAGCAGTAAGAAATTGCGGTTTGAAAATAATTAATGAGTAATGATCAATCAGAAACGATATGTACACATTAGTGAATTGATAATAATGTTTGAGAAATGGAGGATTAGAAATTATTTATGAGATACAGTCCGGCGGAAATGATCTGCGGAAAGGTTGTATATTCGGAATAGTCAATGCGAAATTTATTCCACGTGTTTAGAATTGATTTAAGAGAAATCATTATAATTTGTATACGTAGTTTTACAGAGATGATTTACAAACGGAAATTGTTTGCGGAAATATTGACTTTTAAAATATTCGTCGAGAGATAGTTATATAAGAATATTTTTCAGGATAGACTATGAGTATTTGAGCGATACACTCTTTGACTGATTCAGTTAAGCTTATTGCATCAATTACACGTCAGGCATTCTAACAGCTTTTCATGTTTAGACTTTATTTGATTTGAGGATAAATATTATTTTTTGCTTGGTTTATTTATTTATAAAATTAAATAATTTTATTTAATTGTAATAAAATTTCATAAATAATTTAATAATTAAACAAAATTTTTTTAAATTAATAAAATAATTTGACTAAATTTTATTTAATAATAATATAAATTATTAATAAAATGATAATTATAATTTTAAATACATGATTCTGTCGCATTTTATCAAAATTTCATGGAGTTTATTTAAGATATTAAAAAACGTGTGAAAACGTCTTAATTAAGATTTCTTTACACTGTGAATATAATTTTTTTTTCAGGTAGACTTGGTTGCTTACCCTAACGAAATCACACTTATTAAACAGAAGTTCAGCCAACGTTGGTAGTTTTCTTCATCACTAACTCGTCCACTTTTAGATATTGGGTCCATCTAATTTTCACCTCGATACACCACATACCCCCTATCGAAAAAGCGCGCCGGACGAAAGAAAAGTGCAATGCAGCGCGGTTAAATCTGTCCGTCTAGACGCGTTTTTACAGCGCAACGTTTATGAAACTGTATTACCCCCGATCCGATATTCCCGCGATCCAAATAGCTGCGAATTAAAGACTCCGGCGTCCGGAGTTGACTGATTCGCTTAACCTGTTTATCAATACAATTTACCATTACAGTTCCCTTACAACACATCTGAAATCCAAACGGGTTTGGACTTCCGACGGGCGGTTTCGCCCGAAAAACCGCGCGCGTTTATTGGGCAAAATGTCGACAAAAACAAAATGGTCGGAGGCCCAATGAAATTATAATCGCGCGTTGTAAAATGCTCGTAAAGAGCGCACCATAATGCATTTTGCAGTATTTTGTTTGCGCGGCGCCGGTGAATCATGCACGGCCTTTTGATTATGAAAACGCGGCGCAACTTTGCGACCGAAACGCTCCGCGGATCGCGCGGCAGTTGCGACGGTTGCCGTGTTATTAATGGTATCTAGAACTTGGTCTATAGTATGCGATCATTTTGACCCATTTCGCCGCGACGGCGTATAGTTTCTGAAGAAATGATTACAGATCGAATTATAGGAATACGTAAATCCACGCGAAATTGCAGGCCGTGCATGATTGCACGAGATTAAGGTGGAATTAAATTCTACATGCGGGCGGCGCGCAATTAGAAGCGGTACTTGATTATACGGATGGGGACGTATTTGGCTTGTTGGACGAAAATAAAGTTTCACGCCGACACATTTTTGAGTAAACGGAATGAGTCGTGTGGCGCTTTTATGACGATTGTGCGATTCGGAGGATGGAACATTATGTGGGTCGGAGAACGAGAGCTTGTGTGGGGAAATGTGTGTGGAAGTACATTGAGTTTGGTTCAGTTACACCGATGGGTGGAGAGAAGTAAGTGAGGTTTAGCGGAATGTTATCGCGATGGAATATCTGCGGATCTGCTGAGTTAGTTTTATTGTTTAACATTACATCGCACCCTCAGTAGAATATGATTTGTTATATATATATCCCTAAATAAACTGGTTTGGAACCATAAGTAGAATTTGATTCTGGAAACTATTGTGGAACCAAGCAAGGGTGGTTCAAGTATCCATCCACCATTCCTAGATGGGTTCCATGATTTGAATTCCTAGATGGGTTCCATGATTGGAATTTCTAGATGGGTTCCACGATTGGAGTTCGTAGATAGGTTCCATGATTGGAATCTCTACATGGGTTCCATGAATAGGTTTCCAAAAATTAAACCTATCTAGGGAACAGTGGATGGATCATTGAATCAAGTTTGGTTCGATAATGTTTTCCAGAGTCAAATTCCATTTATGGTTCCAAGCCAGTTTTTATCCTCAGGTTATTCCTAGACAGGGTTCATGATTAGAAATCCATGGAACCTATCTAGGAATTTCAATTATGGAACCTATCTAAGTCCAATCGATGGATACTTGAACCAAGCTTGGTTCCCCAATGGTTTCCAGAGTCAAATTCCATTTATGATTCCCAACCAGTTCTTGTTAGGGATATTAGATGAACCGTTATACATAAAATAGATATATACATATCGTCACCCTGGTAGAAAACTGTTGCACGTCGATTATTGCTTGGACGTACCACCTCGGTTTTGGTTTGAAAAAGATTACGCCTCGGACGATCATTTTTTCATTTTCTTCATCAGTTACATCATTTCTTCATGCAGAGTCTCGATATCCTCAAATTTCCTAATCATCCTCATTGTCTTCATCAACAAGAACCTCCCAGCGAACCTAACTCGAACCTAACCTCAACCATCCCTAACTTTTTTAAACTCCACAACAAACGCCTTTCCATCCAAAACGCTTGTGTCGAAAGGACACTAGTTTCCCCGGCGTGGAAGCATATTTTTCAAGTCGCGACGAGAGCCGTCTCCAAAATTGAATTCGCCAATCCAACCCGTGCCATCCCTCATGCCGTCGATCTCTCGGCGTCCGCCACTCGGCGTGATCAATGTTTCATCCGGCCTAAGCAAACTACAATAAAATAAGTTTGCGATCACGCTAATCCATAAAAGCGGGGAAAGTCCGTGGAAATAAATTGACTGCGAAGAAGCGAGCCGAGGCTACTTGCCGGTGACAAATGGCGTCATAGTGCGCGATTCTTAACTGCAACTAAGAGTGAAATTGGAGACGTATTGCAGCGGGATAACTCGGCGCCTGAAGGGCGCACATCGACGGCACGCACACGCGCCCGCGGGACCCCACATACGGGCCACACGGGACACATAACGCTCCCCACTTACATCCAATCACTCCTGATTTATATTTACTACTCACTTGGCCCTTATTTATCGAGTTGCGAGGAGACGCGCGGAATAGAACCGTTAATTCGCGCAAATTGAAAATTATGGCGCGCGCGAACGGCACGCGGCTTATCCGCGCGGCAGATTTACGCGACTTCCCCGGGAACTGGGTTAATCTTTGTTTGAGCGTTTCCGGTTGTGAACGCGCCCGGGAACGGGACTTTGAAGTGCTGGTCCGATCGACGGGGAACAAGTGGCGGTATTGGAGGGAATTTTTAAAATAGACTGAGAAAACTAAAATAGATGGTACTGAGTGCCATTTACTTTTGTGGCAGAAAATCTAAGTGGTAAAAATTAACCATTCGAATACTAGAAAAACAAGGGCACTGAAAAAAATTCGGGTAACCTTTACCAAAATAATTCGGTAATCGTTACAAAATCCCGAGGAAAATGTCATTACAGTCAGCCCAAACATGTTTTACTGTAAGCAGTTTCTAATTGGTTACTGTAACAAAAACTTTTTTTCCAAGTGCCTCATTTTGAAACACTTTGATATAGTAGACACGAAAAGTGTCTCAAAACAAAATGGTGTTAACCAGAAGGAACACCAAGGTTGTATCAGGGTGTCACAAAGAATCACCAGTGGGATAGCTTTTTTTCTAGGCATGTTGGGTAATTGTGTTTTACCACTTACAATTGTATCGATGTTGGGCGTTGTGTTCGGAAAGTTTAAAAATGAAGATATCTTACGCAAATACCATATTAATTAATCTGTGTAGCACAATATGAGAACAGTTCAAAAGATATCGTCGGTTAGTGGTTTAATGATTGACAAAAATATAATAGCAAAAGATCGATGTATCAATACTTCCAAGTAGAAATTTCGATAGTTCTTCGTAAGTTGAGGTTAGAAACTCGCTAGTTTTTTCAGTATTTTCTAGACTAGAAAAACTTAAGAATTTCTTGCAAGTAACTTATGAGTTTAACTTTCATTTATCTAGTCTAGAAAAACTTTCGATTTTCTAGCGAATAACTTGTGTTTTCTAATCTAAAAAATTGTGTGACGAGACCGTGTCTAGATTTTTTCGCGAGAAACTTGCCAGAATATCGCAAATTTTTTTAGTCTAGACTTCTTCACGATATTCTTGCAAGGTTTTATTGAGAGTTTCTAACGTGAAACTAGTAAAACTTGCTACTTTCTAACGTTTTTCCAGAGTAAATTTCTACTTGGGCCTTGCTGCTTCAAGGAATGAACGTTTACCGCTTGAGTGTTACTGTTTCTTTATTTGACAAATAGTATGCCTTACCACTTGAAAATATACTTGGTACTTAATTCCACTATAGTGGTATTTCGTTCAACTTTGTAGCTTTAATGTGTTTAGTTTTTTTAGGTACCCCATTGTCTGAATAGAAACCGTCTTATTGGAGCTGGTTTCTAGTTTGGTAAGAGAATTCTGACAACCAAATTTTCGGAAGATTATTAAGGTGATTGGGCAAAATTGGATTATCAAATAAATGGTGTCTATTTTGTTTTCTATTGGAAAATTTGTGTTTCAGAAAAATTACTTTTTAAATTTAGAAACTGAGCATAACATCCAAAAATATATTAAGACTTATTTAGCCCAACCTTCGTTTTCATAATAAAAACAAACATTGCGACGTACACAAATGATTGAAACCCGTTGCATTTCCCCCAACCTTGTATTACCACCATAGCAGTTACAGTATACATTCTAATATTTCACTTTTTCACCGTATATCCATATACCTACGATCGAGTTCACAGATTCAACGGACCGCTTTTCTCAGTGTACAGTTGGTCGAGTTGGAAACAAGCATGTTGGTTGTTTTGCGTACAATCGTTATTTATAACGAAAAACCGAGTGTGCATGGCCTGTATAACTTTAACGAACTTCGGAACTCGATGAACGAGAGGCAAATCGATAGACGGGCAAAGCGACGTGCAGTGGTCGACTTATCCCCGTGCGATTGCGGGGATAAGTCGAAGGGGGGAATAGGGAGTTGGGGGGGGGGGCATTTTTGGAGG
>JABFPB010000684.1:0-33428 GCA_022817645.1 Ceratoteleas bidentatus
ACCATTTTGTGCCGCCATTTTGGTTTTTTACTTCGACAAAATTTCAACTTGTTGTTCAATAATTAAAGAATAGAACTGACCAAACCGAAAGTTCGTAAGTCTTATCGCTATCCCATAAAAATGTTAAAGTTTGCCTATTTTGCAGCCAAATCCAAGAGAACCTCCCTTTAATGTTGTAGTCGCCGATTTTTAGGCATATAAATACTCTCACCTTTGCACATACATCGCTTTGGAACGCTTACAGTAAATAGTGTAACCTAACACAACCTAACTAACGCAACGGTAACAATCATCGCTATCAACAATTTCATGATACGGGTATATACACTGTTACTGACGACGAATAGTCGTTTGCAAGAAGGAAAAGTACAATTCTGTGCGACCAGCTTTAGAACTGACTTACCAACTCTCAAAAATTGTCTATCAGTTGCAATGTTGGCTAAAAATTTTGTTTAAATTAGCTATACATTTATATATAAACATTGTTCATTGAGATTCTTTATATTTATTTATATTCATAGGGTAACTTAACCTCGTTCAGTCGATACCTCCCAAGTCACCAAAACAATGACATTGTTTCGCTCGAAAAAATCGAACCGGCCATTAAAGTTACTCATATGTTCATATGACCAATTAGAAATGTTATATGAACATTTCTATACTTTATCATAACTTTTTGATATTTCTATCACGTATCATTTCGAACTATAAATACTACAGAATTTAGTATGCACTGAGAAAACGAGATTGCGCAATCACGACGGCTAAATTCGAGATGGTAAATCTTCACTATTTAAATAGCGAAATCCACGTTTCGCTATTTCGAATAGTGAACAAATGCGCGGGCATACATTGGGAACAACACAAAAACATTTGAAAATGCATTGTAATTTACAAAATCGAAGTGATTTAATAAATAATCGTTGAAAATATCAGACACGTTGAGATTTCAGTCAGTGATATGTGAAATTGTTCGTTCTTATGCTGTGATGTCATGCCCTAACCTCAATACCTGTCAATGGGAATTTACTATTTCAGATGGCTAATAGAGCCATTTAAATTGTTAATATTTCACCGTCGCGATCTAACCGACTTCACTATTTCAGATGGCTACCAGAGCTATTTAAATGGCTTCGGTAGCTATCTAGATGGCTCCATAGCCATTTCGTTTTCTCAGTATACTTATACGGAAAAAATCTTGGGCGAACCATGCACCCAAATGGATAAACCGTTCACTAGTCCGTGGACGAGCGGTTCCCCCTGTCAATGGTTTACTGATAATGGGTAAATTGTTCTCCCTTTTGGGAGAACCTCTCACCCAATTCCGGGGGCGACTCGTGTGTTGGGCAAACGTTCACCCATTTTGGGCGTAAAAATCGCCCAGTTTGGGTGAACCGTTCGCCCGATGAAAAAGGAGCGGTTCGCCAACGGTTTTTTTCGTGTATTATAGTAGTTAAAAGCCCATGTAGAAAAAATGTAGATATCGAGCCCATGTAGAGATCGCACGGGGAGAAAAAATTCCATAAAATCAACAGCAAACATGTAGTAGAAATCAGATTTTTAAAACAACAGTGTCTGTTTTTGAATCAAGGACGATCTGCTTTTATTTCAACATTGAGCGCGCTACATCGAGCTTGTTTTTGAACACATTCTGTTGTTCAAAAGAAATTCGCTATTGTCTCGACAGCGAATTTCAATTACCGTTCTAGACCGAGATTGTTGTTGGTTTAATGGCATTTTTTCTCCCCGTGCGGGTTGATATTTGTGCTGGCCCACAAATACTACTGGGCCGAGCGTTGCTACTACTAAGGAACGGCATCGATTGGTAGCCAAAACCTGATCTCGGCAGCCAACGTTGGGCAAACATTGGGTCTACTGTTTGTAACGGTATGAAGAGATTTAAACATCTCTTGTTAAATATTTTCAATATTGTTGTTGAATATTTTCAATATTTAAATATATGTCGTAGAACTTATCCTTTTTTCTATATTTCTACGCTTATCCTTTTTTTCTCCAATTAAATTTTTTAATTATTACAGCCCATTGTAATAAGAGATTTCCGCATTCAATTTTCTCATTTCGAAAACGCGTCTCTGGAAACAATTAACCCTACAACGAACTATCGTTACACAAATAAACTCCAAAAAAGAAGAAACTAACTATTTTTATATAAAAGACAAGGCACAAAAATTAATTGATTGTTCACCTATAAAAATGTTTTGTTATAATTCTTAAAATAAATGTTAATAAGAAAATTGTTTAACACAATTTTTTTTGCTTTTTTAATGATTCCAAGTTTTGATAGCGTCAACCCTTAGTTAGCCACGCGAATTTGTCTACATAAGTAGTCGCGTGGCACCTGACAGGCGCGAAGTTTGTTTTCGGTTAGTTTTTTAATTTGATTTTTATTTTAGGCTGCATCTAGTAATTTAGTAACCGTGTTATTGAGAAGTGTCCAATTGAAGAATACACGGAAGGATTAACGTGTAAATTAATTTTTTTTAATGTCACGGTTTGAAGTCAGCTTAGCGCCAGTCAGGCGCCACGCGACTAACTAAGGATTAACAATAAGATATAATAATTTTTAGTTGGGATGCAATGGTTTTCATGATCATACAAACGTTTGTTTGGAATGCAAACGTTGTATAAATATTATCATTGTATTTAATGATCAATGTATGTCTACTGTGTAATAAAAACATTAATTATTTGTATAATCTCTCATTTCTTTACACCAAAAGGAAAATTTAGTCACGTCAAAAACCAAAATGATATTTCCAACCTACAACATATCAAAATTGTGGCGATTTATTGTGGTTTTTTGGACTGACTGCCGAAAGGACGTCGGCATTTTCGATTCCGAATACTACAAACTGTATCAAACCATCAGCAGAGTAAATTGGTTCTGGCATTATCAGAGCCGACTGGAGATTATGTTATTTATAATTCCACAAATAATTATATCTCAGTGTATTATTTTGCCCACTCAAGTAACCACTACGCAAATATTTTCTTAAGGTGGTTCATCCGAAAAAATATTGTATTTTATGCATTAACAATATACATGTTAATTTCACGGTGCATAAATAAATTAATACAATTTGATTGAAAACCTTCTAAAGTATGTTGCAAAAACGATATTATTCACAAATAGTTCAATATTAGAATTTAATTCCTTACGAAATATGAAACATGTATGGCCTGTGTATGAAAATGACAGTATCATATATGGCGATATATCGAATGGCTGGAAATATATATGGCCATATACGGCCCTATATTCTCGCCGCGCTCGCTTAAAACAATTTTTTTCATGATCAAATTCGGTTATAGCGGTACAAGACGATTCAGTGTGAAAAATACTCTACTGGATCGCGTAACGATAACGATATCGTCGTTATCGAGCTTCTCGTATTCTCGTCTCGCTGAGGTTCTTCCGCGCCGCATCCTTCCTCTCTTGTTTTGTCGCGTGGCGCTCCGCAAGCCTCCGGTCACGCGACTCCGGCACGGCGTGTTCGGCGTCGTTGCACGCCTGCGAATAGCGTGCATGGCCGCGGCCAACTCGTAAAAGTTTTTAAATAAGCAACAACATTCTCGCGTATTTTGTGTGACTGAATAAAGTGTGTGTGGGTTTTGTAAAGTGGCGTTTTATTGTGGAAACATCCTGACATATTCTCGTCGCGGTGATGTAAGCAAGAACCGCAAAAGTTAACGTTTCGCAAAATCGCATTAGGGGATCGCTCGAAAGCATTGACCGCTGCCCGCATGCGCAAACAATTGGTGACCCCGACGTGATGGGCATTACAGTGCCCTATAGGTCCCATTCGTCACCCTGAAAATTGAAAGCACGTGGGACAAAATTCCCACGATCCATCTTGGACTTTTATGATCCCGCCAGAAGTGATGTCACGTCACGTCATGTCACGTGATCGCTTGCCGCTTTTGGCGCGCAATGTCGCCACCGGAAAACGACCTAAGGAGAGTGAGGGGAGCATCGCTGAGACTCACTTGTTCACCTCGCTGGACCGTAATGCTGCGTCTACAGCAGCCCCTTCAATCCGTCGCGAATACAACCCCACCATCTGGAAGCAGTTCCGGGAGCTACACTTGCAAATCCTTGACGCTCCAACAGAGGAAGATTGGAGCGACTTTGGCGAGCACCTGTACGGTACACGTGAGGCTGAGTATCTCGCGATCATGGACAACCTGCAGGATCCAGCAAAACAAAAATCAAATTAAGCAACGTTTTAACGGGGTATCAAAAATGCCCCGTTACAGATCGTATATGTTTCCAACCATTCCATATATCGTCATATATGGTTTTGTCATTTTCATATAGAGGCCATATATGTTTTATTTTTACTAGGATTAAATAATAGGATACGAAATAAAGAAGGGAAACAATGAGAAGCAACATTTGGTCTTTAATTAAACTTTTTTGAACTAACAGATGAACTGTCTTCAATAAATACCAACATTTCTTGTTTCGTTTGACTAAAAAACTATCATTTCGATTACAGACGAAATACATAATCTACCATAACAGCGAGTTCGAGACTCTAATTACAGATGTCATATTTTTCATATGTCATTTATATATCTATATTTTGAGAGCTTTTCGATTTTTTTATGGAACCACATTAAGTTATTTTCTTTTAACTCTATTGCACTGAAAAAATGTCTAATATAATGTTTTTCTAGTAACCATTACTAGAAAAATGCACTGAGAGAAAATTATAGAAACCGTTACTATTTTTATGTAATCATTACTAGAAAAATGTCACAAAACGCATTTTGCTTTCTTTATTAAACTTTTTGTATCTGATGCCAAAAACTTTGGAGAAATCATACCGGAGTTTTAATAGGAATTATTGCAATAGTTACAAAAACTCTAGTAAAGGAAGCAAAATGAGTTTTGTCACATTTTTCCCAAGAAATATCTCTCAGTGTGTAATTAAACGAGTTCTCCCTTCATTACTAGAGTTTTTGTAATTGTTGCCAACAATTTTTGATAAATTCTGATAAACAAATGTTGATAATAATTTTGATAAATAAATTTTGATAAACAGTTCCGGAGTTTTTATAGGAATGTTTGTAATAGTTACAAAAACTATAGTAATGAAACCAAAATGCATTTTGTCAACATTTCTACAAGAAATTTCTTTCAGTATATAATTCAACCAGTATACCCTTTATCCAAAATATAGGACTTTCGGAGGTCCTATATTTTGGATAAAATATTCCATTATGGCGAATACCTCCGCTTATGGCAACGGTTCGATCCTCCTGCCTGATCTTCTTCAGGCCTACAGTCTAAAAAATCTTTTACTTCCCTCATACTTATACTGTCTATTTGACGGATGCAGAACAACGAAGGTAGATGTTCTACTTCCAACATGCCGTTCCCACCTGTGGCAAGTGGAATTCGAATCACTGTAGGTGGAATTTCCGATTACCCAAAAATTTAAGTGGAATTCCATTTGCGGGATACCATTATTTTTTAGAGCGTATGTCAGTGAAATCAAGAAATACGGTAGTGTCTCTGCCCAAGTACAAAAACCTAATTTCGTAAACAAGAAAACCTATTTCGTGAATTTATTTGATGTCCACGTCGTTTAAAAGCCAATTCGATTAGATTTCATATCGACTCAGCGCCACATTGATACGCATCCATGTAAATTTGACGCCACACTGAGAGAAAAGTTATCCCGAAAATTAATTTTTAAACAATAACTAAAAAATATTGAATACCAGAGGAGGAGATTTACTGAGAACAACTGTAAAATTGACTGTTTTGCCAGTAAATATCGTTGGCTTATGGAATCCCGTGTTGCGAGTTTCGAACAATTCCGAACACGATAAACTATTCGGAATTAATCACGGAAAGCTTCGGACAGTGTAACGCGCATTGCATGTGCTGAAGGATTGACTCTTAAAAAGACATTGGTTGAATAAAGATGAATGAACCGACATTTACGCGCGACTGTCTTTTTTATCTTCAATATTTTCAATTGTCTATCCTTGGGCGCATTGGTGAACGGAGAAAAAAGATTGTGCAACTGCGACCAAACGATTTAGTTGAATCGGACAGATAGTGATCACTGGAACTACGTCGATTGCACAGGTCTGGATTTCCCTAGTTATTCCATTTACAGGGCGAAGTAAGTTCATCCATTCGACCAAATTTCTTAAATTTGCTTGAATGGTTGGCTCAGCTTCTTTAAAACCAAACACCGACGATGTTTAGCTCAACTTCTTTGAAACAAAAAACCGACGATTGGCCAAAAAATGTTCGACCATCACCGTTTTCACTGAAACTGTTTTTAATGAGTTATATAACGTAGAAAACAAACATCATAGACCAATAGCATAGGTTTAAAGAGAGCATAGGTTTCTCTTTAAACCTATTTCAATGGACTAGGAAAAGAAATCTGCTAATCCAACACAAAAATCGTCAGATGCAACTGAAAAATGAGGTTGTGTTTACATTTAGAATGAAATCAGGTTGTACCATGTTGGATCAACATGGTGCTACTGTTCCAGTTCAACAAATGTTCTTAATCTGTTTTTGTTCACATGATATGCGATCGAATTAATATTCATGATACTCATTGAATTGATGAGTGTGTGAAGTTCATGTGCATTATTTGTGTGACAAGTAAATGTAGAAAAGTCAATGAAATTATAAAAAAGAGGTTAGGTTGGCATTTACTTTGTACTGTTTCAATGTATACACATTTATTTACTTGGAACATTCTTTGTCAAAACGGAAAAAATTTTGCCGACCCCACTCCGAATTGGCTGAAAATGGGTTAACTGGTCCCTTGTGATGTAAAAATGAACAGAAGAAGGTTCCTAGAACTCAGAATGAAGTACAAATAAAAGTTTTTTAATGTATCGTTTTTCATCCGATTAGCTTTTCTTCAAACTTTAGCATATTTTGCTGGCAAAAACGTTTGATTAACCTGTTCTATGGGAAAATTTACTATATTTGGTATCTGTTGTAACATATTATACTGCGATTGAGCCTGTTGCGACCATGCAAGGTCATTTATAAGGCCAAATCATCAAAAAATGGACCACTTCTGGTCATTTTTACATCACAAGGGACCAGATAACCCATTTTCAGCCAATTCGGAGAGGGGCAAAATTTTGTCCGTTTTGAGAAAGAATGTCCCACTTCGAATAATATTTTTTCAACACTTTATATTAAAATTAAATCGAAGTAATAATTTTTTCTTAAATTAGTCACATTTTAAGCGTGTATGCACTTGTTTCCATTGCGGAATGTGTATTAGTCGCTTGCTTTACTTTATATACGACGTTGAGCTTACATGGTGGTTTTGTTGATCCAATATAGCTCATTTAACTTCATTTTTAATGTTGATTTGACAAATCCTTTTTTCTGTGGCATAGGTTTAAAGAGAAACTTGCAGAAGAGTCGAAACATCGCCATATGCGGAAGTATTTTTTTAAATGCTATGGTTTGATTTTCACTGCCATGAAGACAATTTTGTCAATTTTGATAAAATTGATTGATCTTTTTACAAACCTTAATTCAATTTTTTAATGAAATAAATAAAAACATAAACTAATCTAACTTACGTCTGATAGATTACCCATAAGGTGATCTGATAGATCACCTTAAGGTGATCTGATAGATCACCTTAAAGGTGAAGATATCGCAAATGTCAATTGTCCAATAAAATTATTCGTAAATTATTAAATATATCGGAAACGTAAATTACACAGTCAATTACATTCTAGATTTAAAATTTGTGCATTAGTCCAAGATGATATTAAAAATGAATACGGATTAAATTTGTGTGTTAAAAAATAAAGATTAATTAAAATATACTGCAATTATCAGAAAATATTACATGGCTGATATACATATATAATTTACTTTTTTATTTAAATCAGTTTCGCGTATTTCACGACGAAATAATTGATGACTGGGAACTATTTCGAGAAGAACAATGTGTTTTAAGGAAGTATGCTGCAGAAGTCAGAAGAACTATAAAAACATATGCCTGTAAGTCCTTATCTATGGACAAATCATTATTACATGATTAAAATTATAATGTTCCCAATCAAATTTAAATTATCTAGAATTCAATGTCATGCACAAATATTCACTGTGAGCGAACTGTGATTTTACTGTGGAAACATGGTTGACTGGGAATATTTAAATCTCGTAATTTCAGTATTTTTTTTCTTCATCCTAATATCTTTTGTTATGACGCCATTCACTCCGAAAATCCTTGACTACTTTCAACCATTAAACGAGTCTCGACCGGATGTTAACATTTACAATCTCGAGTTCCTTCACCCAAGAACTGATATATTTTGGCGTACGTTCGGATTCAACATGGTCGGCGTGTTAGCATGCATTATAAACTTTGTATCATTTTACAATGTTTTTGCAGTGCTGGTATACCACAACGCAGCACTCTTCGGTGTCGTCAGGTAGGGAAAATGGTTATGAGAAAAAATCCAGCAATGAGAAAACTATGCGAGTGAAATTTGTTGCATTATATATGAGACAATAAAATAACAAAATTACTCATGTTGAACATGCCCGAAACAATAACAAATTTCGAGGTGAATGTCCCAATTGCGGAAATTTACGGAGACTACACAGGGACTAACCGGAGTCGTATTAAAACGTATTAAAAAGTTGGCAAAATGCAATACGAATGAATCACGTTTTTGAAGTAATGGTACGAATAATGAATCCACCCTGACGGATTGGCTGTTATTTCGAGGTTAGATCTGATCTACTGTCAAGTTTCATGAATTAATAGTTTTAGTAATGAATCCATCCTGACGGATTGGCTGCTATGTGAGGATAGTTTAATCCAGCGTAACGGATTGAAAACATTCAACAGATTTCTTGGATTCATCTGAAAAGTTTTCAATGCTATGTCATGTATTGAAAACATTTACCAACTATCAAAAGTATTCAAACGTTTTGAAAGTTCGGCAAGTGAATATTGATTTGGACAAAAACGCGATTAAACCGTTTGTATTCCAATACGTTTCAATACGTATACGAAGAAATTAGCAAACATGTTTGGACATGTTGAAACTTATATAAACATGTTGAATTCTGCAAAAACATGTTCTAACTTGTTTAAAATTGTACAAACGTATACATACATGTTTAAATGTTCCCAAATGTGTATTCATAGTTTATAACAATATCTTCCGCAGTAGAATTTCTCCGAACCGTGACCTTTTTCATCTGACACTCGAAAAGTGCCCGTTTTCGTCGGACTCCCGAAACGTGCCTTTTTCATCGGACTGCGAAACATGCCCTTTTTAATCGAACCCTCGAAACGTGTCCTTTTTCGCCGGACACTCGAAACGTATCCTTCGTTAGGCACGTCGATTTTTGAATAAAATGTTTTGTCGAACGCGAGGAGCAAGTTCAACAAAACAGTGGCGGTTTGGCGCGAAAAGTGATGTTTCATTAATTTTGAAAAAAATTGGTGAGCGACTCTTGATTTGCTGACCAGTGCGAGATTCTGCGTAAAAATCCGCGTGTTTTGAACTACCTGGCGATTATTTTCGGCAGCAAATGTTCAAGAATAGTGATTTCTAGTTTTTGAGGTGACACCTAATCTCGAATGTAAACACCGAAAAACGAGAACTCACTATTCTTGAACATTTGCCATTGAAAATAGTCAACAGGTAGTTCCAAACCCGCGAATTTTTACGCAGAATCTCGCCCTGGTCAGCAAATCAATATTTGATAAATATTTTTTTCTTAATTAATGAAACATCACTTTTAGCGCCAAACTGACGATTTGAATTTGCTCCTCGCGTTCTACATCACCTTAAACACTTCAAATTTTAATATATCATTTTAGGCTATATTATTCAAAGCACACTAAAAAGTAGTCAATCAACTTATTCGTTTTCATCACACATACATGGGAAACTCAATTTACACCCATAGAAACTAGAAACGATATTTCCCTCAAATGTTTTATAGTACGATATTTGTTTTCTCTTACTCTTGCGATGACAAATATCCTACACAACATGACAGGAAAGACGTCGTGCTACAATACACTAATCAGAAATCACGAATATCCGGTTCTAGTTCCATAATATACTGTTGCCACACACTACTGAGTCTTTTCTTATATCAGCATGCACTCATAGAAATCTTCTGTTTGTCACAACAAAATTTTCTGTTTGCAAGGATTCATATTGTCAGAACATGAATGTTATTCTGTGACAGCAAGATTCTTGCATGTGCGTGCACGCATGCGCAATCCGCTTGCTCCTTATTGAGTTCAAACAGATTTACCTTGCTGCCACAGAATGAAAATCAGTTTGCCACAAAATGAAATTCACGTTGTGAAAGAACTGATTTTCTTTCTCTCGCAGAAGGATTCTTGTTGTGGCAGTAGGACAATTTTTAAGAGTGTGTTTTCATCGCTCGGGGCAGCCCATAGGGACAGTAAACGTTTAGTATCCTTGTAGATATAGTTGCAGTTAACATTTAAGGCGGTTTAGAAAACGTTGTTCTTTACATTAATAACATTTAGTAAACTTTTAATAAACCGCAAAATGTCGCCTACCGAACGTTGAATCCAGGTGTATTAAACGTTCCCGATAAACGTTTTCTAAAAGGTTAAATGCGGTATAGAAAACTTTGAACGAGAAAAAGGTTATGGTATATAAAACGGTTTAAAAAAGGTTACAAAGAATATTTAGTAAAAGTTTTTTGTTACATATAGTATACGTTAGTCTGGAATTTTACTAAAAGAAGTGTGAAAACGTTTAGAAAAAGTCAATTGTTTTCAGTATAAAATAAAATATAAAGGGAAAATGAAAAGATGGTTTTATTGCGATAATAAATGAACATTATTTTTATTACAAACTATAACATATCTATTACATAAATTATTACAACGATTATTACAACGGCACCTTATGTTTTATAAACTAATTTATAAAAAGTTTAACAATGTAATGAACTTCATCGTCATAACGCATACAATACATGTAACAGATATCATGAAGTTTAAATCACATGAAGCATACTTCTACCAAAGAAGTACAAATTTGAAATATAAATAAAAGCACTGATGTTTGATCTTCCATTCATCTTCACGAACATACTGTTGGCTTGAAAAAATGTTACATCATTGTTAGATATGTCGAGGCGAATTGTTAAATATTAATTTCTCTTCTGCTTAGAGAACTAAATGATTCTAAAAAACATTTTACTATTTTAATTATTGTATTTGCAACTAAATGTTTGAACAACTGAATTAGATTTGTTACTTTTTTGTTGCTTGTTGCATCGAGTTGAAGCAAACCGTATCCACGCTGACATATTTACCACATACCATAATCTTTTTCTCGTTCAAAGTTTTCTATACCGCATTTAACCTTTTGGAAAACGTTTATCGGGAACGTTAAATACACCTGGATTCAACGTTCGGTAGGCGACATTTTGCGGTTTACTAAGAGTTTACTAAATGTTATCAATGTAAAAAACAACGTTTTCTTAACCGCCTCCAACGTTGACTTAGATGTTTGCTACAACGTTGATAAGATGTAGCAAACTATTTATTAAAATAAAGAAATCTGACATAAAGGCAGTTTTTAAGTTCAAATAAATTATATTTTATAATTTATTTGAACTTAATTTATTTGCATTTGTTCACAATAATTAACGTTACAAAATATTTCAGTGGTATCAACAAAAATTATCCTAACCAAATCTCCTTAAAATACATTATCTTTTCAATAATACAGTATAACATTTTACTTGGCGCCCTAATTATCCGGCCCTTCTCGGAACAACTTCCTTAAACCTCGCACACTTCAAATACAAGTGTCCCGTCTATAATTCTACTAATCTCCTAGTCACCACCTCATCAAACTCCCAAATACCACACACTGCCAAAACTGCCAACTTTCCGCCCGCGCCTTTATTGCAAGTGCGCGCCGACTGTCGCCACTTTATCGCGATATGCCTGCTGCCGCGACAACTTTGGCAACTGCTGTATTGCCGAAAGCTGTTATTTCTCGGCGTAATTGTCGTCGCTTCGTGTCTTTGTGTTTCGCCGCCGACTTATTCCCTCATCCCATAAAGCGCGGCGGCGCATCACGCGAATTGACGTCTGCCCGAACCCCCAATAAACTATTCTAATTCCGTCGGATCTGCGCAATCAAACGCCTTTCCGGTCGCGATAACTTTTCTTCCCGAACGACATCGAGATCCGACAACCATCCCGGCTGCGTTCAGAGGGACCGGGTCTAATTCCGGCGCGATCTTTTGTGGGTGCAGCGGTCTATATTTACGCTCTCGGGAACCCGAAAAAACGCGCGCCGCAAGCGAAATGCCGAAATGAGGTGCGATTAAAAGCTTTCCTCGATTCGCTTCGAATGATCGAACGCCGCGGATCCGCTTGACAAATGGCGACCTCTTTCGGTCTAAATTTAAAAGGACCGATTTTCGCCGGCGTAAATCGAGTTTCGTCGTACGCACGAAACGACGAACGGTCATTGCGAAACGCAGTAACGAGTGTTTTGCTCGGGCGGCTTAATCGCCGAAGAAATATCGATTATCACGCACACCGACGCGGGTCTCGGTGCAAAATGCAGTGCCTTAAAAGGGTACGCCTTGCTTGGCGTATTTACGAACGTGGGGCTCGCACAAGGTAATCGAATTAGCCATGCGATCGAGTGGATGTCGACGTAGGAAACCGATTCGGTGTACCTTCTCAGTGACAGAAAGAGCGCCTACACCGTGAAAGCCATTTCACTTCCCGGTTCTTGTTTAAATAATAATTCGTTCGAACTTTCGAAGCGCAGCCATTTGTCAAGGTTGTTGATGAATGGAGGAGGCTGAAGAGAAATGGCACAGAGTTCATTAAGCTTGATTTGGAAGCGATTGGTTAGATTGCTTTGGCAGGAAAGTTTAGGTTCTGGGCAGTTGGAGTGAAACAATTTTTGTAATTTGAGCGAATACAACTTTTAGAGGTTAAAAGATTAGAATGGAACAGTGGAAGGGTGGAGTAGGTCATAAAATGTTTAGAGTCACTTGGACATTTGCAATTATTAATTTACAGTTCGACTAAATATATTTAATAAACGTAATGGCTCCGGAAATAGTCTAGTTCAGTTCACCTAAATGTTTAAAAAGAAACTGCAATGCAAAATGTATTCTCTCACAAAAAACCGATAAAACTTATGTCCAGAAAAAAGTTGTCTCATTGATGTTTCATTTTGAGACTGGAACTTCTTTGGTATTTCTTCTGGGTAAAACCTATTTGTTTTGAGACTTTTTTCGTGTCTACTATATCAAAGTGTTTCAAAATGACTTCCTTTTCTAGTGAGAACTTCTAAAAATTCACTCCATTTCCCACTAAATAAAGCTCACGATTCCCTCAATTTCCGTTCCTTAATCTCAGACAAAGCTCCGAAAAAATTACTAAAATAAAGATAATTTCCGCCCGAAGCAGTCGAAAGCGGCTCTAACGACGTCATAAGGACACTTTCTAATGTAAAGACATTAACGCCGCCCAATTTACCCGATTCCATCAACCGAATTACCCGAACCATTACTACCGCGTGTAGCTGTCCATAACAATTTTTGCCCCGGCGTAGGATCGAATTAACGCTGTCGGTCGGGGCCCATGACTCACGCCTCGTATCGCCACGATAGGTCGCCTAATTGCCGAAGACGTTACATGAGTTATTCAGCGGTTCGGGCCGCGGTTACGTGCATTTCAATTTGACGCGCGCAATATTTCGCGTGTGTACACGCGACGAAATGGATTAGGATCGAGCATTAAGCCGGCGGGATTCGCAAACTCATTTCGCCGAATATAAACTTGGACGGCGCCCGCGGCGACGCGGACTTGTCTCGGGGATTTGCATTTCAATATGCCGAACGGTTCGGTTTTTCGATTGCCTTCGCGTCGCCGGGCGGCTTTTTGCCGGCAATATCCCGCCGGCCGAGACACTTTTACGACGGCGTAATTCGGTCGACCGTAGCGTGCGCCGCGCTGTAAAAGGCGCGTCAAAAACGCGCGGCCGATCGGTGAAAGCGAGGCACACGAGAAAATTAATTAGATCGTTAACGGAGGTAGCTCGTGGGACCCGGCGAGGGGTCGCGACTCAAAATTGGAGACAAACGAACGGGTCGGGGGTCAGCGCGGTTGGACTCAATAAAGGCGGTGAGGAAGGAGGACAATTTGTTTGGAATTCGGGAAAAAGGGAGGCAGAAGGGATTTTGGGGTTGAATTTGAATGAGAGAAATTGTAGTTGGGAGCTGTAGCAAAAGGTGAGAGGGCGAAGCTTCAAAAACAATATAAACTACTATATTTTGTAGTGAATTGTGATAAATTCCTAGTAAAAACTGCTTTCACGAAAGGTCAAATAATGCTGTAAACAAATGATGTTGATTCAAACAAAAGAAAGATCGAATGCTTCGAATGTCAACCGTGTCGGCGGTGAAGGTGAAGAGTCGCCGGCTGTAAACCTCAAGATCGCGGGTTCGATTCTCTGTGTGGAAAATGTTTTTTAAGAAATAGAATTTTCGTTTACTATAAAAATATAGGCAATAATACGAGAAAATTATGAGAAATACATATACCAAATACTAAGAGAGGAAGCATTCCTTGGAATGGTATATAATGTAGTCATAATTAAGACAACTTTGCTCTCCGTGTAATACGATTATTATATTTATATATTTCTGAATTATGTTATTATTGTATTATACGAACTCTGACATATTAACCATTTAACATCCGGAAGTATTGCCTATCTTTCTTAAAAGAAAAAGGACAGTAATCTCGTGATCGACGTATCTTCCAATAAGTGAAGTACATATTCCATTATGCGTATTTTGATATTGGTCATACACATACAGTCATAGACGAGTCATTTCTATAATAATTTTATATTTTTGTATGTAAGCTCGAAGAATTTAAGTGAAAAACATTCAGTTATATACACTGCTTCAATTTTTTATTGCATTTTTGGAGTGCAATATTCGTAACAGCTATTTCTTTATTTAAGAAATGAGGGAATGAAATGCTGGGGATTTTAGGGAGAAAAGTGTTAACAGGTAAATGTGGTTAGTTAGTAGGAAATGAGAAAGAAGCTTTTTGGTATTGATCGAAGAAAATTATTTCATATTACAAACGTTCGGCCTTTTTAAATAAATGCTCTACTCATTGTAATGTCAGGGAAAGAGTCTTAATTTGAGAGAGTGTAAAAGTATGAAATTGCAAATTACGAGGATCTTTCTCGTCGGGGTTAAATATTAATTTTACTTCACGGCGACTTTTATAATTAAAAAAAAAGAATATTCATTTGGAGTTAAAACGATCCTTTGTGTCATAATGAGCATTTTTATTAATCCTGTCATACTACAGTGCACATTTTTTTAAGAGATGTTTTCACTCAACACATTCTAGGCCTTATTAAAAATCTTCTACAAAAGGTAATTAAAATCTAATAAAATGAAAGAAAAAGGTTACTACTTCGAAGTAATTTCGAAATTCGTTGTTTTTAAAATACTGGATTGTTGAAAACAAATTACGCGACTCAATTACGTTGAAAAGTTTTTTCTCTATTTCCATTGAAGACTGCTAACATTTTTTTCGATTGAATTACTTTCCTTACAACATCCAGTTTCCAATAAATCAAAACTGTTCAATCATCCAAACGAAGGGAAATGAAACCCCGTAAAAACGAGATAAGTAAGTTATCTGTCTAATTTTTCCTTGAGTTATTTGAAATTAATACTTATTGGAATGCTTTGCCAATTAGCAACGCACGATTATATATTAATATTTCGGAGCTAAGTACAATTTATTCGATCAAAAATCAAGATTAAATTTGCTTAAAATATAATCATTACGTGAAAATTATAAATTTCCACAATGATTATATTTAGATATAGAGAGCATTTTTGGTGAAACAACTTTTTCACCAAAAATGCCCTCTATTTCGCATTACTCGTCTCACTCCAAAACTCTCATTTCCAATACTTCTTCGCTGCAAAACCACAATTAAGAAATCAAATCAGCCCTTTCCCCTCCCCTTCCACTCGTTTCAACCTCCCGATACAATTTCAACAAAAGTATCAGCGTTTCCCCAGACCCAGCAAGTTCGCGACACGAACTTGCATAGATTCACTGAAAACATCCTCGAAGAATCCCTACAAGCCTACCCAGGAAAGAATATCGCCTATCGGGGGACGAGAAAGACTTTTGCGACAAGGCTTCCCGTGCCGCGCGCCGGAATTCTGCGAAAAAAACGGCGAACCGTCTGCACTTTTTTTCTCGACTTTGGCAGTCTCGTGCGACAAGCCTATTACCGCTTCGCCGCTGCAGTCGAATTAATTGCCGGATTAATTCGCCCGAACGGCCGACGGAATTCAGGTTCAGTTATGATATCGGAAGCCGAGTGCCGGGTCCGGAGCGTGTGACGATCGATGCACACACCCACCGCCGGATGTGCGAAGAAACGAAATAGTTAATAGCCGCTGCAACGACTGTCACTTCCGTCTGCGGGCGCGCATCCGGAACTTTCATTCTGCCAAGTTTTCCGTCCCGAGCCGTCGCTTTCGGCAATACGTGACGACGAAAAAAGCACCCCTTCATCTGTATTATTCGTCTTCAGTTCCGATTCCGCCCTCAGAATTGAGTTGGAAATAAAGTTGGAGGAAAATTTCCTATGAATGCAGTGCGTATTTTTAACATAACGATTTTAACATAACGATTTAACATAACGATTTTAACATAACGATTTAACAAAACGATTTTAACATAACGATTGTAATGGCGATAGTGCGATAATTTTTTTACGAAAGAGCTGTCGTAATTTCGTGAAGGCTTTTTCGGAAGGTACGGAAATGCACATTTTAATGAGATTTTTAGAATATCGCAATTGCATATTTAAGCAATTAACTGAATTAAATTTGTGATGCTGCGTAAATATAGTGAAGAGTTATTCTACAATTTTAGAATTTGTCGAAAACGTGTATGAAAACATGTTTAATCCAGTAATATAACAAGAAAAGGAAAAAGGCGCTTTTGGTAGTTCTTCAAGTTCAACAAGGAAAGAAACCTACGTTCAGCATAAGAACATTATGCAATGTTGTGAAATTGTTTTTATTTTAATAGTAAAAGTGATTACAACAATAATTATTGATAATTGTGGTTGTAATCACTTTTATGTATCAAATAAAAGTTTTTTTGTAATTATCAATAATTGGTTTTGATAATTACTAAAAGTAAACTATTTTGAAGAATATACTCATTTGATGACAATTATGACAATACTAAGCATTAGTTGGAAAGTATAACCACTCAATTAAAATCCTTATATAACAAATCTAAGTATAAAACGATAGCATCTAAAGTGGTGAAACAAAATATGTTTATTTTCCACTATTTTACAAAATATTGCAAGTGATTAAATGAACAAATTATTCATGTTACAAAAATAAATAGCAAATATTGCAAAATAAATGGCAAAATTAAAAGCTAAGTTAACATTCCTTTAAAATACATCGAATTTAAATGATTTCGTAATTATTACTTTCATTTCGCTTACTTTGAATTTAATTCAAATATGAATTTGCTAATCAAACTAATGAAAATATATCACGTTTTCATGCTGTAACCATAAAAGTTCATTTAATAAGTATTATAATTTGTTACCATTTGAGACAGCAACATTTTACTATTTAAATTGCAAAGTTTACTATTTCGACTTCACAATGAGGGTGTTAACCCATCCTTTGTAAGCTCAATTTTTTTCTTAGTTTTAAGCCCAGGAAACTTAGAAAAAAAATACATACATAAAAAATACATTAATGATACCAAAATAATGCCCAAATTATATTATAAATTAAGTACGTCCAATTGTTTTGTAGAATTTATGAATTATTTATGTATAATTAATGCATTACTTATTTTCATGGGAGGCTAAGAAAACCAATATTTGCAAATTATACCTACACGATTTGTTAAAAAATGATCATCCATTTCTGAAATCTTTCTCGAATAATCACCGAATCTCTATGATCAACTTTTAATGAAAAGCTCCGGAGTTCGAATAATTTAACAAAAATAACTTTTGGCGTAAAACAGTGAATTTAAAATACACTCTCGATACCACCTTAACTCTAATTGTAGAAAAACATCAATATTTCGCATTTTTCTCGTATTCATTCCTCCCTTCGGTCCAGATTCCAGGAATCGTGATCCTGCGCGAATCGGATTGGCTCGTCTCACGATGCGCGAGCGAACACGATCGGCGTCCCACGTATCGCCGGTCGTCAATCGGCGATCCTGCGGACTCGCGACGTTGACACTCGCGAGTCGCGTATCGTGTGGGCAAACAGGGCTCTGCCCACATACCTACCGTGTTCGCCTTTGAAACGACACGCGCGCAAGAATTCTCATTCAGACGCGCGCATGTCGAGAGAATCCTGTCTGCGACGAGGATGCGCCATTCTCGCCATTCAGAGTCGAAGAAAAATCATCTCGCAGTAAGCGGATTTACGGGCAGGAGGAAAATAATTTCCGACGAGGTGTTTTGTTGAGGGACGATTCCTTTGGGAGCGAGACGATTTTTATTTCGAGAATGCGCTTAACGGAAAAAATGATGAGTATGTAATTTTAGAAATTTGAGAAGGAAGTCGTTTGGAAAGCCATTTTCAAACTTGACATTGATTAATATACGAAAGATTCAAAGAGGACAAATTTTGAAATCCGACTTGATGTCCAATATCGAAGTGATTTGTTCAGTATTGATATTGAATTACTGTGGTTCATTCAAGTTTCTTATGTTGAATAAATATCAATACAAACTAAATTGCTTCATTGATTGAATATCGAATCAATAAATCAATGCCAATAAAAAGTTAACGATACTTAACACTGAATCTTTTTCACTGCCGATCTAAACGGCAGTCTTTTTCTTCCGAACCATCGGTTTTGTAACCTATCCTAAAGTTTACTAAAAAAACCATCATATCCCTTTATCCACCTAAGTACCCTCTCCCCAATCCAATAATTCTTCCAAATAGTCTCCTTAGCTCATAAAGAGGACAATCTCTCAATCGTAAGAACATACAACACAATTATCTCCACCAATCCAAGATCATTAAGGACCTCCATCTGCGAAATAAAACGCAGAAGTTATCTCGTCGAGCCCCCGAATTTCCCAGTCATCTCCGTGCGCCCAAAAGGACCATAAATCGGTTCTTTTAATACGCCTTTCGTCGTCTTTATCGGAACCGGCGAATGCCTATAGTTGTCGGCGGAGAATCTCCGCGTAGATGTTTATCATTTATGCACGACTGCATGGCACCAAGGGTTGATTTACGGGTCAGATAGCGGGGTCCGGTGAAGGTGTGTTTTGCGTACGTATCCATCCAGAATCTTGTATGATTCATTGTAATTGTCAGTGGCGGCGTTGTTTCCACTTAGCCGGCGATCCGAGCACAAAGCGGGGCCGATGCTAATTTCATCTTCGCCAGATTAGCCGGGCTTAACACAATCGAAACAGATGTAAGATAACCCCAAGTACATCAAGGTGCCGGATTGCTTCGCTCAATCTTGGCGCGCGACGATCAAACTTCGCGATTCGCGCCGTTTACGAATTAATAATGCACACTTTCGACCGTCTTTTGGCGCAGATGTTGCGCGCGGAAAACGGCGACGGATCACGTCTCGATTTGGGATTCACGTGCGCGGAATTTGCGAGGGTCGCGCGCGCTCGTGCGGAAAACTTGATGGCCTCGGCGTCGGAACTTCGGGCCGCAATTTGATGCAGCATTAACGCGCGCGAAGGCATTTAAAAGTGCTTATATGAAACTAGAACTCGGGATTTGTCGAATCCAAAATTCCGTCGCGCTAAGCCGCTTTCCACTTCTTAGACTCGGATAACCAATCCTCTTAAGGCGAGCCGCATTCTGGGCCACTCGTTTTTCGAAAACAATGACATCCTTGTTCCCGTTCGAGGCTTTTCAAAACTAAGCATATTTGGATGCCTCGAATTACGGGCTCCTCGAGCAAACAGATACTCATCTGCGAACGAGGTTAATTGGGCGCAACGGGGCATCGATTTCTTTCGGTTTTGCTAAGAGCGATTGAAGAACGAAAATGAATTATTGGGATTTGAGGGCGGAGGTGTGAAATTGGAATGGCTAATTGGTTCGGGTGCGAATCTGCTTGAGGTGTTTGGAACAAAATGGTTTTGATTAAGACGAACGGTCCTGTTATGATCAGGAAGCAGCAAGAAGTGATATACATTATTTTAAATCGTGACTGATATTTAGTCATATTAAAGGGGAAACTCAATTTCCGCCGAAATATGACAATTAAGATAAAAAGGTGGTAGGAACTCCACCGGACGTTAAATCGCCATTAAGATAAAGATCATACCATCTCGATCGAATTTATCGCAAATAAGTTAAAGGCCTATAACCTCCGCCGAATGTTCTGAAGAGTAAAAAATACTTTCAGATAATTACATGAAACATCAAACAACACCTTCCTCCAAATATTTTTAAAGATACCTCTTTACTCCATTAAAACTAGAATCCTGTTAGTTTCTAATACTTTCCTAACAGGATACTCTGACCAAATGATCGATCGTTCGTTCCTAACAAAATTAATGGAATGCAATACTCATTCTCCCAACGTCTTCATTTGAAACCAACACCCGATCCAGTCGAAATAAAAAAAGACCCTTTTCTCTCTAAACTCGTTGATTTGCCGGCGCCGTGTCCCCGAGACAAAAAATTGTCCGACGAAAACCGTTGAACCGTCCTGAAAATGGAGTCGCGCGTGCACGTGTCTGCAGCCCAACGAGCGTTTCCGCCCGGGATAAAGACGTAGCATTCACGAGCGCGCGTAATCGTCGGTTTTGATCCACTCAATAGTCATGTCGTGGAAACGATTATCGGGGTCCTGCCGCGGTAATTGGTCCCGCGCGTCTAATCCCATTTGGCCGGCTGGCAAGTGTCTTCGCTTTTATCCGCTCGTACGCGGCCGCCCGATCAATTGACAAATCAAACCCCGCCACTTGTCTTACGTTCAATTACCCCGAGTAACGAACGGAAAAGTATTTGCGCGATCGCATCGGCCCGGCAATTGCGCCGCGATCCTCCGCTCGGCGAATTATCCTCGTTAGACGGGAATTTTTCATTGGAACAACAGAACGAATTTTCACTCTTAATTGGCCGTGACTCAGACCGCTTTGTTACGAGCGCTCGCTCAATTGTTCTCCATTGGGGTCAATTTAGAGCAACACGGCTGACCGGCCATCTCGGCCCCGAAACACCGTCAAACTTATCGGCAAACATTTTATCGGTAAGGGTCCTACGGGACCCTTCGGCCGACACCGAACCGAATCGTCTTTTGGTGAGGCGAGTTCGCTTGTGGGAAACGGATCGAGGGATGCAGACTGAGAAAGTTTGTTGTTATCAGGGAAGGAAGATGTTTGATTGGTTGTAGGAAATTGTGGATGATATTTTCATCGCTGTGCTTAAACTGAGAGAATTAATTGGTAGACGCGAATGTTTGGGTTCTATTTAAGGGGGGAAGTGCAATTAGAAGGCCTAAAATTAGGCCTTCTAATTGTACGCCTATGTTTGGGAGTGGATTGCAAGTAGAGAAATGAACAAAATTTGGCGATTTTTTTTGCATCTTGTTGGGCATTAATGTAGATTAAAAACTGTATCATTTTTGACCAATTAAGATAAAATTTGCAACAAAACTCTAGCAATAAACTGGCAATCCTTTGACATCATAACTACAGATTCACAAAAATTTGAACCATGCCAACGAGAAAATAACATCAAACACTCAGAAGTGCCAACTATTTCTTATCTGCACTACTAGTAAATACCAAAATTAATTTTGCCTTCAGTAAAACTTCTGCAAGTGATACGTTTGATCTTCGACAGCCAGATGGGTGGCACTTTCGACACCTGTTCGGAGGACGCTCGTCGCGCGGCTTTATCTCGCGATAAAAATAACTGCGGCAGCGCCGTTTCGGCGAGAAACGTCGCGCTCCAGCTGAAAGTTGCAGTCGCCAGATGAATTATGAATCTGAGCGCGAAATTGGAGCCCGACTTGGATAGACAGTGTTACACGGTATTGCTTACTAGCTGGCTCGCGCCGTTCCGTCCATCACGAGCAACTTTCTGGCAGCGTTTGCGGTACTTGCGGCGAAACCGCATGTAACGACGGGCGACGACTTTGCACAATATTTATACAGTAAAGACGCGGCGAATGAAAATGCGCGCATTTTTTCCAAGCGCCGTCTATAAATCATTGAACGTCGCTTTGAAATAAGATATGCTAAATGCCTTTTTCTATTATGATTTACGGTACGGTCGATGGACTTTCTTCTAGAAATCGCGAGCGCAAAGTTTTGCTCGTTTTTCGTACTGGAAAGGCGCATTGAAGTTGTGCTGATGAAATGGATATTCGTGAAAGATCAAAGTGGGTTTTTTCGGCAGAGAAGAGACTAATTAATTATAAGGAGGATCTACTTGTTTCAAAGGTGTTGTTTCGTTTGATTTAACTTTAGAAGTTAGTGGAAAGTATATTACGATTCAGTCTAATATTTGATGATGTACTTTGTTGCTATACTACAGTGCTAAAAAGAGGAAACAGCTTTCGATGTTGAAAGTGCAAGATATAAAAACGGCAAAGTATCCAACTTCATGCTGGTAGGAAATGGAATGTTATGAAACTCTCTGCCAATATTAAACATAAATTTGTGTTTCCTACTGCTTGAAAACAAAGAAGCTAAGACTGTCGGTCGGAAATCAGTAAGTTTTCTAACATTTATTGATTATGCAATATGACCTCTTCCATGCAAATATGATAAAAAGTTTAAAGAGTCTTGAATTAGCACATGTCTGAATCTACATGTATGACAAAAGAATATCTATATGCAAATACATATAAATTCTATTCATTCCTATTAGAAATAGTCTTATTTAATAGTTTCTAATGGTCTTCAACAGAGTTGTCAATCATAGAAAAATCGTTTGTCCCAGTCTGAGAAGGGCCTTTCGTAAGTAAATCTTGTTAGTTTTCGTTAAAACTAGGTCCTGTCTGATTTCATTTGATGCAATTGTTGCGACACCATTTGTTAAAAAAATGTGAAAAAGGTTGCTGAAGCGATGCGAATCTAGGGCGATTTTGTACGTTTGATCAGAAAAATGATTTGTTGGTTTGTCGTTGTTGAAATTATTTCAAAGTCACGTACCCCCGAAAAAACGGTGTTTTTTAAGGTGATGAAAAAACGCTAACTATGCGTTCCTAACGCTTGAGAAGGGCGTTTCTAGAAGCAAGTACGTGTTGTTAGTTTTGTTAGTTTTTTTACCAGTCTGAAATTCCTCGCCCATAGACGATTCCTTCCCTCTCCTCAAAATGCTCCTGGGTCCCTTTTTTAATTTGGGTTTGCGGTTTTGACACAATATTCTATACACTTCAAGCATTAACATTACATAAAAAGAAAAAATCAACTTTTTTGGCCCAACAAGGTAGTCTGTACCCTTAAGCCTTACCCCACCAAACCTCGAAGTCAAACCTCCGAAGAAATAGCTTTCTCCGCATCGCGCAACTTCCACATTTCAGCGCGCTTCCTCTAAACTGACCCCCGCTACAATTTCGTGCGATGCCTTCGAAAAATAACGAGCACCGAAGATAACCGGTTCGCGAACAAGACGACTCAATTTATGAGATTGTCGGGCGTAACGTATGTGCTTCGCAAGCTCGCTCCTATCTCGCGCGGTTTCGCGGCACCGTTGACTATCGCGCGCTATTGCACGCCGCGCGCGAATATCGGCCCTCGACGATACGTTGACACCGGATCAGATACCCGCGACTCAGATTGCACGTTAATCGGATAACAGCCGCGCGGCGGCGGAGTCACGTACCGCGGTCCCGGGTCGAAGGCCAATTGACCGTTTGAGGGCGCCACCGTGTACAATTAGCCCCGCGAAAATCGCGCCACCCCGATTACGTGTCGGCGATGCGCCGGCACGTAACCCCCCCCCCAAAACGCCTTTTGTCCGGGTTTATCTCGCCCGCGACCGTGACTGCGAATTTTTCCCGACCCCGGCTAATTCGGAAAAGTGGCCTTGTTTATAAGGGCGCGTTTTTCCCGGGGTCCAGCTTATCGCGATCCACTTAGACTGATAAAGCGCCATTGTCTTCGCAAAGCGTCGCCATTGCGCCGTTTAACAACTGAATGCGTCCAAGGCCCGTTGAAGCGTGCGAACTTTTTGCTCGATTATTTTTCTTTTACTTGCGTTCCTTTTTGCGGCGCGACGTTAATGAACCCCCGGCGTTGTTCGCCGGCGGGTGCGTTTACGGCTGATTATTTTGCAGTTTGCATCGAATTTCACGATGATCAATGAAGTCATTCAACGCCGCAGTTCCGGCTTATTGCTTGCGCTCGTTTCAGCGCCTAACGACGGGCCGCACAGCGTCCGCATTGAGCGCGCGGCTTTTCCGTCGTCGCGCCATGCGAATCAATCACGCCGAGCGCGCGGAATGCGCGAAAAAATGACGGAAACGCACGAACGCGCGCCGACTTTATTAGCGCGCGACGAAGGACGCGTCTTTTCTGTTATGGAGAAGGAGATGCGGATTGGTAATTGCGAAAGTTATTAGCCAGCTGAGAGTTAAGGAGCGCTTGTTGCGCGACATTTTTGCTTTTTGCGCACTTCGCTCGGGGGTCTGATGTATATTTATAAAGCAGGGCTGGTTGGACAAGTAGATTGGTTAAATAGTCGGTAAGGCAGAAGGTAGTTTTTAGACCAGCGTTTATGTTTGCTTAGTTATATTCTGGGAAGAGGATATTTGAAGAGGATCTTCTGTTAATATTCGTTCGACTCTCAGAATCCTGTTTACGTACAAAAACTCAAATCAGTCAGTAAAGACCCTAACAATAGAAATTGCGCTGCAATCATAAATGGAATTTGACTATGGAAACCATAGAGGAACAAAGCTTGGTTCAATTATCCATCCAGTATTCGTAGATAGGTCCCAAGATTGGAATCTGTTGATGGAAACCATCTAGGAATTGCAATCATGGAACCTATCTAGGAATTGTGGATGGATAACTGAACCAAACTTTGTTCCTCTATGATTTCCATAGTCAAATTCCATTTATGATTGCAAGCCATAAATGGAAGGAAGAGTTTCTGCAGTGACATTACAAATTTGGAATCATAAATGGAATGTAACTGTGAAAACCATTGCGGAACCGAGCTTGGTTCAAGTATCCATACGCTATTCCTAGATAGGTGCCATGAACAGATTCCAATCATGGAACCTATCTAAGTCATGGAACCTTTCTAAGAATAGTGGATGGATACTTAATCCAAGCTTGGTTCCACAATGGTTTCCACAGCTAAATTCCGTTTATGGTTCCAAACCAATTTTTATTGTCCTGATATTTCAATCGCACCTGCCTATAAACGAATTTCCGCTCCCCTATTCCTAAAATCTTCTATAGGCACATTTTCTTCTCATAATCCTGCAATTCAGTCCATGTTTCATATTTTTCATACTGGCTAAGTGCAGCCAATAAATCGGAAATTGTCCATCCGGTAGTGCAATTCCGGCCAAATAAACCGAAAGTTTCGACGCCGCTCAACTGGTAATTAAGAGAGAATCAAGCGGGGTTGTTAACTAATTACGTCGCGCCTCGTCATTCACGGAACGAAAGTCCGAGTCGTAAAGCACCGACGGTGTGTCCATCCCGCCTCGCCCCGCGCGCTAAATTCGAATTACAGGTATAAAACGCGGCTCTCGTATTTCCAATTTCTAGTTATTCCCGAAGTTGTACGACGACGACGCGTAATTGCCATCTGTCCTCGGGGCGCGGTGATAACATCCTGCCTGCGACACACGAGCGCTGCACAGCTATGGTAATAAGCCGCTGAAACGGCGAGGAAAATATTTGACATGTGGCGATAGTGCATCATAGCGGGGGAACGGGCGGGAGGGGGATAATTAATTCCCCGGGACGCTCGGAAATTCGAGCCGGACTAACAGTTCCTGCGCCTTCTCGTCCGAATTCCTCGAGCGGCCGCCACTACCGGTCTTGCGGTTTCATTATGCCTGGGTCCACTTCGTGTAACTTTTTTCGTCACGTTCTTTGCATGGCCAATGGAGCAACGGGAAGTTGCGCCGTGTTGTGACGGGCTTTTGGGGATCTTGATGCGAGTCACGAGCAATGCACATCTGCATGGGGAAAAGAGTGTTTGTTTTTGGGGAATAATGAAGTGATTTGGATTAAAGTGGGTTTGAGTTGATGGCGCTGATAACGAGGATTAATTTACAAAGAAAAGTTCAATTTAAGAAATATATCATCATATAGAAAATATGATAAAGCAATTTCCCCTTAATCCCTCTACGACTCCCTAGAATCCACTCCCTACTAGTATACCCCAACAAATTTCCCTATCGCCTTTTTATCTACACATGCACCTATAAAATCCAAAAATAATTTACACATATCCCTTCCACTTTTAATGCCGCCGTAAAACCGTCATTAACTCCAACATATTAGCACAAGCCACTCGTAAAGAGCGTCCGCCGCCCCTTAAATAAACCTAATCATCCCGGGCTCGTAAAAACGCGAATACCATCGCACCAAAAAACGCGGGAAGCGCTCCGAATCGCTCACCTCTCCCTTCGTCATCAGCATTATAAAAATCACGGCTATCGCTAATCCCCTTGGTCGAAAAAGTGGCTCCCTCTCGCGAGGCGTCGACTAAAAACAAGGCCGCGCGCAAAAACTAGTCGTGCACGTAACCGCGTGGTGCCACCTACGTGGACGCGGATTACACTTCGGCGTGAATCTTGATAACTAAGACGTACGTCGCGCTGTTTTCTTTTTTCGTTTGCCCCGCGCATCACCGGCGGACGCCCGGCCGAGAGAATTCCAGCGCCGCGAGCGCCCTCTGCCGCGCGCTGACCTTCCCTCTCCGCCCCGGCCTCGAACAAAGCGGTCTTGGTACGTGCGAGACAGGCAAATGGCGGTCACCGATCTTCGCGCGCGATTCGGGACATCTCGTGGACGGTGGCTTAGCGTGAGAAATCAAAGGGAGTCCAGAAAAGGAGATCGCATCGGCGAGTTCTGTGAACGGGTTTAATGAACCTCGTGGCTACGTGCATGTATATGATCCGAGGAGCAAAAACGGACGAACGACCTTATCGGCGCTATCGCGAGATATTACGAGTCCAATTTATAGGGGGACAGCTTGAGGAGGGAATGAAGAGGAAGGAGAGAGAGGAAGGAGGTATACGGATGGTTGTTGGACCTGTTTGGGTTGGCTTTTGTTCAAAGTCACCTGTCTGAGGTGGACCCGGCAGGGAAAAGTGATGCAGAAGGGCCTCACTGGTCAAGCGGACCTCAGGCTCAGGTGCGATTAGGGTTTCGTACGGTATGTTTGGGATAGGGCCTGCGGTTGACTTGTTCAACTATCCGGAGAGGTCTATTGCTACTTTAGCACCTGTTTTGTTGGAAGAGATGCAATCTTGAATTCCAGTGGACGAGAGGCCTGATTCAGTTTTAGGTGCAACTTTTAGGTGTCTTTTAGGACCAGATATTTAGGATTCCACATGGAAGCAGGCTTGAAAAAGAGTAGGATCCACCAGTACTTTTCACATAGCATCCTAACCATTTGACTTTGTCCTTCCTGTTTGTCTGTAGAGCAATGGTATAGCCTGTAACAAAATATAGATCTTTTTCTTTCAGTTATTTTATAGATGTGACAAAACTGATATAACAAACATACTCTATATCATACCAATAACCAAAACTCAGACCTGACGTATGGAATATAATCCAAATTTCGACCTGTTCCTCAGTCCATTTCTGCAGCCAATCAGATGCAATAATTGCAATAAAGGAATCTCATGATTAACGCAAACCGAAGTATGTTCAATCAGGCGCGTTATTATTGAACTTTCCTACCGTGATACCCAAGCTATCTCCGGGACCAGCATCGCACACTATTTTCCACGCCGACGAGCAACGTATTACCGCAAAATTTTTAATTGCCAACAGACGCGAACGGGAAAAAACGTCAACTGTCACGGCAATAACGGCGCTGATGGATTCACGACGCCTGTCGCACACAGGCCAGCGTGCACCTCTGCATGCGCTGCGTTCGACTTACAATAGCGCCGCGTAAAACAACGCGCGACACTGCTTATTTCAAAATACAATTTATATGCTAATGACGCCGTCGACGGCGAAGTAAGCAGAGTTCAAAATGACCGTGTCCGCGAATAGTTTTATTTGGGCGCGAGCGGATGTAGAAAGTTATTTTGAATAGCACTTTTAGAAAAGGCGGTCTTGAATCAACATAGAACGGACAAATTTGTTCCGCGAAGTTTGAGCGAAAATGACTTGTCAGTTTTGATATAGTTCCGGATTTTGAAACGGCTTTTTAGAAACTGAAAAAAGCTATTGAACCAATAAAAATTAGTGTAGATATGTCACTCATTTAGGTGGAAGAACATTTTTGTATTGGGAATTAAGGGGAGAAAAACTGTTTTCAATACCGCATTCTGAAAATTTAAAATTCAATGCCCCGGTGATTGTTATCAGAAATACATTTTTCTCAAGAAACTTTTTGTTTTCTCTCGACATTGATCTAGTAGCAGTCCCTGCTTTTGTTATGGTACTTTCTTGACACAATCCACTTTTTTATCAAAACCGTATTCTAAAATCATCTATAACATCTTTATAATTAAAATCTTTTGAGCACTTTTTGTGTTATTTACACTACGGTTGTTTATATCCCTTTACTCCAAGGTCATAGACAAACTGGAATCTATTTACTAAACAAAGCCGTGTTTTGATTCCACGTCGAAACTGCGCAACTGAGCCAGTCCTTCGCAAAGGTTTGGATTCTCAAGAGTGGGGGAGCGGGATCGCAAATAAAAGGGCGCTCAACGACGGAAGAATGCGGTTACGGTAGATCGCGGCTTCTGCCGGTCGAAAGGAAGAAACGCCTTGGGCCAAGGAAAGAAAAAGGCCGCGGCGAAAGGCCGACGCACGGATCACGGCGCTCGAGCCCGAAAAATGTTTATCAATCAACGTCGGGCCACGGAGAAATCGAACACAATGGAGTCGTCTTTCACACTTTCGACTTGTGCCTGGAAACAAAGGAGAGTCCTCGGCAGCCCCAAATTTGGCCGAGACGTAATCTGGGATCAGCTGGGGTGCCGGGCAACTGGACTTGTAAAAATTTACTGTACTGTCGTTAATGTAACGCGAAGATTGAGAGATACGTTAAAAAACGAGCCCCCGATGCGTTTCCGAGTTGTAATCGGGCTTATGATCTGAGTTAAGGAACGTTATAGAATTTCTGGACAGAACGCTGGTGATACTGGTGACAACAGTGTGCACTCGAAAAATATTTCCTCTTTCAATGAGTGGCATTCTCGGAGAGAAAGAAATCAATTGAAGCAAAGATGTTACTGTGTAACAAAAGGGGACGAAGGGATTGCTTAAAAAGTTGTTGGGATGAAAGTAGTCAGTTGCTTTGAACGATGTAGACCAGATGGCGCCACTTGATACAAGTCCTTAGTAAGGATACCCTTAGATCAGTAATTTCTTGTTTGATGATTGGTGAAATATGAAAAATCTGACAAATTTGTCAAGACATTTCTACCTCATTTTACCCCAATGGACTAACCTCAAATATATCTAGAAAACGTGTTTTGTTCTATCAGAATGTTGTAACGACTCAGAAAACTCGCCATCGGATAATATAAAGAAATAATTTCGCCAAATCTTAATCTTCGTATGGATACTACCTTTTCGAAGACGCAGCGATTTTCCAGCGATGCGATTTCGGCGGCATTATTCCGTTATCTTCAATATCTTCGGCGGAGTAAACGCGCTGCAGCGAGTGACAGTCTCCGCGATCCCAAAAGGGCCGCTCTTTCGCGGCCCTCGAGGATACTTTACATAGCGATGCGGAGGCTCGCCGGTATTTGCGGACCTCCCACAGACCGACTAGCTCCGACGTCATGCTTGTGCAGTTTCTTTTTTCCTCTTCGTTGCTCGTCCTGCGGCCAACCGTTTCGCCCTTTCTCCGTCCTCCGCGGCCGGATTTAGCATCAAAGCGCAGATACAGGCGACACTCTAATATCCGAAAATCGACCGACCAAAATCCCGCGCAAATCCATAACCTCCTAAACCGCTCGACGAAACACCCGACGTCAGTTTCGTCGTAATTCGGATCAAAGAAATAGAGATGGTTCGGAAAATTGCGATAACGGCGCCCTCTGGATGGACGAATTTAGAATGATTGAAATGTATTATTTGTATCATTTTTTTAGGTTAGTTTGCGTGAATTAAGGAAGTAATCCAAATACATTGGAATAAATTGTTTATATTAATTAGCGAAATAAAAAAATGTAATAATAAGAAATACATACCCATGTAGACATCGAACATGGAATCCATGTGGATTCTACGTGGAGGAACAGTCGGTCGTAGATTCGACGTAGATTCCACGTCGAATTTGCGTGTTTTAGAGGTGTGTCTGTTAGGGTATAACAAATTTTAATTATTAATTTAATTTTAATTTAATTTTATTTTAGTTTAAAAACATTTAATTATATTTTATTTTATTATATTTCCAAAACATTAAATCTTCTGGAACCTGGCATGTTCTTTCACCCGTCGCTCTACCTCCAAGACAGCTCTGCACATGCAATTCCAATTTCGAAATTCGGCGCCATTATACTTCTCCGAACGCCGCGATAACCGGCCGCGATTAAAGGAGATACAGCGACGTATGCGAGAAATAAGCGCGCGGCCGGGAAATTTATAGCGATTTTGTAGAACGCGGATAATATATTTGATAGCGGTTAACGAGCAATTATTTACAGCCTTTGTTTATTGCGCCGGGAATAAAAACGTCTCGGGGCCGTGAATTACCTCACGGGGCGCAGGGACTTATCACTCGGGCGACGGTGCCCCTAGACGTCTCGCGACGATTGTCAACAAAATCGGCTGAGTAATCAAGCGCCGAAACCGAAATAACGCCGAGATAGCGGTCCAATTAATAAATCGCAGATTGCGTGTTTACCAACATGCACCAAATTCCGAGGCGTATCGGCGAGACGGCGCATAAACCGACGCAAAAAACGCCGAAACAAAACACACTTACACAGCCAACAATGCCGGGGAAAAATCCCGACTTGCGGCACAATTTGCAGACACGTACGAAATCGAGAAAGATCGGTTAAACCGGTAACGTCGTCCTTCGGTGTTTACAAACATGCGTACCACATAAAACTGAATGTCCCTCGTCGATTTCGGGAACCCTTCTTCTCTTCTTCCCTCTATTAGAAATTACGTGTTGAAATGTTTTAAAACATTAAAATATATTCAAACATTTTCGGAATATTATGTATAAGTTATATAGAAATGAAGTAAAGGTTAAAATTAGAGTAAAAAAACATCCCAAAGGAGGACTCGAACTCAGGTCCTCTAACTCGAACTCAGGTTCTAAGTCCAATACCTTAATCACACGACTGCAACGACATCTGATTGTAACTGTATTGGAAATATGACTTGTCATAAGGCACATTCTTAACGAATTAAATTTTAAGTCTTAGTGTAGTGGTTAAGGTATTGGATTTAGAACTCGAAGGATCGAGATCGAGTCCTAGTTGTGGATACTTTTTTCACACAAATTTTAACGTTTATTACCTTTATACGTAACTTTTATACGTAAAACGTTGCAATACCAGGCTTAAAAAATTTACACAAAAAATGTTTCAATTCCTTTTCCTCCACTTCCGGAAGTCACGGGAAAACGCGATGGCCTGTATTGGCGTCCAGGCGCGATAACCTCCGACCCGGTCCGCGCCTGCTTGTTATACAATAACCGTCGAAATAAATGATTCGGAGCAAAATAAAGCGTTTTCGCTAATTGCCCGCGATTGGACGAAACAAAAACAACAGGGGGCGCTGTGCGCCACGTGCGATACGCCGCGCTTATCGTGCAGACGTACACAAAAGAATGTGCGTGGCCGATAAAGCAGAGTGACGGCACGGTGTCGAAATAGGTCACTTGTTTTCGCGTCATGCGAGCTTACGAGTTTCGCGGATCGGCGCAAAAACGACCGAATTCGGGAGCCACTGATTTCGCCCGGTAATTCGATTTAGGGGGCAACAAGTTTACGCACCGGTAAATCGGCATGGGACCGCGTGACGTTTTTAAGCCGGCATTGTGGCGCGAAAACAATACTCGCTGACGTCACGGGGCACCGTGAACGAGAACGTGATAATGGCGGTATCAAAGGTGCTTTTGAATGTGACGTGAATCATTGTCGGCGTGCCGAAATTATGGAAGTGGAGGACAATGGGGTGGACCAATTGAGGCATCGGTCTTGTGCCAATGGGATTTCGTGCGAAAAAGAGTGTTTTACAAGTTGGAAAGTCTAAGTTGTTTGGGAAATTTTGGGGGATGGGATGAATTTGGGATGTTTTTTTCAAAAATACAAAACTATTAAAATAACAAGTTTGATAATTTTGTATTTTTGCATTTCTTGGATGGAATTCATATGTTTATTAATACATATAGAATACGATCAGAAAATAGATTTACCATCGAGGATATTGAATAAGTTCGAAATACTTGTACATTTCTATATACAATACACACTTTCTTTCCGAATTCCGAAAAAGATAGCTATCGGAGTCGAAATTTACTTTGTTTTCTGGAAATGATATTAAGAAAACAATCACATTTTTATTTGATTGTTAAGGAATCTGTTACATTGTTATGTAACGTCACTATAGTAAGCTTAATTTCTATTTTGATGAACTTCTGACCTTTTTTCTGGGTACTGAAATAGATAAAACTCAAATAGATCAGCATTGCAATTGATTGATGACTGGTTTTATATCTAAAGAGTTTAAATACTTATATAGGGTTGCAAGAGGTGAACTTAGGCAATCATTAATTAGGATAAAGTCTGGAAAAAACAGTGCGACGAAGTCTTTCAGTCAATATGAATATTTAATTTGCTTCTGTCTCCTCAGTTTCATCTTAAGCAGTTGAAACCAATGAGAACGGATCAAATTGAAATAGTATCACCTGATTTTGGGGGTATACGTTGGCTTTGAAGCATTTCAATCAGGCTCCATCGATTCCAATGTAATGAAACTTTGATGTAATTAGAAGGGACACAATTCAAGTACAAGCTGCCTAAGTTAACTATAAAGAAGTCTTAAGCAGTACTAAATGTCTGTCTAAATGGATCGATAATATCACGGATATTTGCTTACTGAGTCTATTAAATCCAGTTAGAATAATACTTTTAGTCTGAACAAATTTGAATGTAATGAACAAAATG
>JABFPB010000685.1:0-33416 GCA_022817645.1 Ceratoteleas bidentatus
AAAACTGTCCTTTAAAGTTTACCAGATTCATTTCAGAATCAGAAAATTTAAAGGATTTTCCAGTCAGTATATGTCTAAAAGGAATTCCTTTATTAATGACAAGATTCCTATAAAATTTAAATTATTCATTTAAAAACAAAAGAATGTTTTTAAAAACAAAAGGATATTAATGTTTACTTTTAAAGATTCTTATGACATTTACAGGAAAATAATAAAAGGAATATATTGTCATTATTAATAGGTTATTTTTAAGAGTGTAATCTTAATAGTTATAATTTGAACAAGATAATACTTTTCTAAAAATAGTAAAATAATATTTTTTCAATATATTTTTTTTAGTTTTGAATTGAAAGTTCATGTTTATTTTGCCCATCAGAACACCATAATTTTTCGCTCAGAATTATTTATTATTCCAAATGTTTCCAAATTATTTTTTGGAAACATTTGGAATACAAATTTAAGACTGCCTGATTCTTTCAGACTTTTTTTCTGACAATCATTTGTCGAATTCCCAAGCGTGTTTGAGAAATACGGATAAGAAATTTGAATCGAAATTCTGCTTGAATTAACCCTAAAGTTCGATCCGAGGCTAACAAAGTCGATGGCAAAGACGCTGATTCGAGTTTCTTTAATTATCGTTTGCGCGGCTGAGAAATCGCACGAACGAAGATGTCTGAAAAATGAAGCAGAATAATTTATGACGTTCGTAGGATGTTTAAAACGAATATCGAAATACGAAAACATCTTTATATTCCTAAATTTAAAGAATAAAACATAAAATGAAATAAATTAGTAGAAAGTGTAAATAAATAGACAGAACGTTCATAATATAAATTCATTTTATATTTCACCTTTACTGTGAAGACTTTATGAAATTACACTTAAAATTTATGTATTTTTACAACACATTTTGTGTAGGATTTTACAAAATCTGAGAAATACTATGAATTTCGTGAGATTCTGCACTTACTTGAATAAATCCAGATGCACCAATCAGTAGTTAGAACTTTGATAGTTTTAACACAAGTCGAGAATACGAAGTTATTGTAATATATGTTGTTTTTACTGAATATTATATTCTGTTCTTTTTTTTGTAGGTTTTTCTTCATTATGTACAAGATTCTACAACAGAATATTTATAATCCAAAACTCAAATCCCTAGTCATCGTAAGACCGTAAATTTGTTTACTTGGGCCACACTGCTTGAACGTACATGTACTTCCAAATTATCTGAAAAATCTTTTGAAGTATCATCAAAGAGCTGAATAATTCTGTTCTAAGAAAGACTTGCAGAAATTAATTTCGTAATAAAATTCATATAGTTGATGCTTCCGGTAATTACCGAAATTTCTAAACTTCGGTAATGATTACCGGATGTAACTAAAATACTTATCCAGTTATATCAGCAAGATCATGTCAATGTTTAAGATGAACAGAAAATTTACATCGTATGCAAAATTTTTTTTAATCATGATTCCTTACTCTCAAAGAATGTTACGCTGCATCATATTTTCTCGGCATGAATACCCTCGAAAAGCAATTCCGAGAGAATTCTCGGGATATTCTCGGGGCACATAAATGTAGTACAGTTGGATCAAATAAGGCACGAAATCGTACTATGTAATAAAAACTTATGGCTATCGCACAACAGCAATCTCGATGGAATCGGTAGTTATCGTTTTTAGAAAAAAATAATACGTGTTATTCATATACATATTCATTTGAATACAAAATTTTAATTTTTAACGATTTCATACCTTATTTAATCCAACTGTATATGTCCCGAGAATGTCCCACAAATTGTCCAGGAATTCTCTCAAGACTCTTCTGCAAAGGAAATAAAATTTCGTTATTCCTCCAGCTGGAAAGATGTGTAAACTGATCGACGAGTTATCACACGCAGGAGATGTTGAGCGATGTTTGAATATCGAATCAACTTTATACTCAATCAGACAGTAATTAGAAGGTGACAAGTCTTTCGCTTAAAGAGGCACATCGACGATAAAAACTCCCCGTCTTAATTTGACTGAGCTTAAAACGAAATTTCGGATAATCAATTAGTCTACTAATAGTCTTTTTTTAATTTCCATCTTTCCTTCTCTGTAAAAACTGGCGGCTTAATTAAGTGACTTAAGGTGAAACTAAACTCGATTTTACTGGAACTAGTGTGTTTTTAAATTACGTCGATAAAACATTTCTATTTCACTTGGAACGATATCAATACATTTTCTCACTCTCGGAGGAGATTATCTTCAAAGAAAACAATTTTTGTGGTATACTTTTGACATGGTGATGTACCGCGTTTTTGAGGTGGTAAAAATCACGCGGTACATCGCCATATAGAATTCATCATAAAAACCTTATTTTTCAGATCGATCAAATTCTCCCACATTCGTAGAGTGTTGTAAAATAACAGCGAGCTCCTAATCATTAGTTTTCAAACAATAAATAGAAAGACCCTAACTCCGTGACTCTAGCTCTTTCGTTTCACCTTAATAGTTTTTAAGTCATTTATATCAAAAAATTCTTGCGGGTTAGTATACAATCTGATATGTCATTCGTTATAAACTTTATTGCAGTTAATATACTTTATTGTGATAAATAAATTATTAATTGATTATATTTCAATTTTCTAAAACATTTACATACATTTATTGAAAATTCGTTAAAAATTAATACAAGATTTCCAAAACTTTATGCAAATTGGCCACCAAATACAGTGGTACATTTGTACCAATTGTATACAAATTTAGGTAAACTTTTTTTAGATAAATTTTACATAAATTATGGTCACCAGGGTTTGTTATCTACAAAAAGGCATCTTATAGAAAAAACGATAACATACGTTGGTTTCATCACAATAAAAGTACACTTGATGAATCACCTTTTCACCTCTTTAATTGATTTGTCTGGTAATTGACAGCCGGAAACCCATCGGCGATCAATCGACGCGATTGCCGCGCGGCGCGTGGCACATTGTTTTCCACGGTCCCGCGCAGCTAGAAAGTCAATTAACATCCGCGAGATCACACGGAAAAACGGGCTCGTGGCCAACGAATGATCGCGCGATCCTGCGACTCTAATTTTTACGCTTGCCGATCTCATACGCGGGCCGCTATTTTTACCCGCGGCGCGCTGCTGCAATTCCAGCAGCCTCGTTTCTCCATTTCCTCCAACGCGATCATTTTATCACGCATTTGTCGCGCGTACCTGTATAATTGCCTCTGCGCTTCCTTCGCTTTTCCCATCGATTGTCCATCAACGACTCGTTATCTTAACTTTGAGCCGGAAATTGTGTTTCGTTGACTTTTCGCTCGCAAATTGAGATCGCGTTGCAAGCAATCGGTCGCACTTTTTCGATTTCACTTTTTTATTGTCACTTTACGAAATTCGATTCGCAAAATTGTCACTTTTTCAAAAAATGGTTTTTTCCATTAAAAAATGTTATGCAAATGTTATGCGATAAATGTTAAATGTGGTTTGCAAAATAAAGCGAATCGTTTGCTTCGATGGAAAAGAGTAAAAAAAGTTGCACGTTTCGGGCAGAGATGGAGCAAGGTCGGTTATATCGGTGCATGGTTTATTATAGGATGTTCCAGTTATTCCTTAACCATGTTCGAAGAGTGTCATATTTGTTTTGAAAATACGCGCCATCGAAATACCCGCGGGGCCTCGAGCGCGAAATATTTCGGTGGGACACGCTCGACCGAGGCGCGAGTAAACAGCGAAATAAGTTTGTTTGTTTAAGTAAGGGAATTGACGATTAATTCGCTATTTGTTGCGAACGGTTTAATCATCCACTTATAAATAGGCCCTGCAATCGCGTTTCCAATAAGTTGATGTATAACATCGTAAGTTACTCAACGACTTCAAAAATATCACGTAAATCACGCTAATGTTTTTTGGTCCCGGCATTTTGATTTGTAACCAATAATTTTGAAGCGTGAAAATACGTTTTTTTCGTGTTTCGAGTATTTTGCGACTTTTATATAACAAATAGTACATTTTCCTTGAAAGTGTCGGAGTATTCGTCATCCAGCGATGAAACGCATTTTATTTCGATGATTCCGGATTTAGTGTACGAAAACGTGATGCCCTGTAATTTCCCGTGTGTCAGAGATACATTTCACGTTATCGGTTATAGTTAATTTCAGTACATTTTAACATTTGCGTCGCGGCACGACGGTATTTTCGTTATTTTTGATTTGATACGAATATTAATTATTAATTAATAATTAATATAATAATGATAATAATTATTATTGTTACAATGATTTACGACAGTATTACGACAGCGTTTGATTTTAAAAATAAATACTGTACGCAGGAAATAATATGCATATTCGTAAATTTAATCAATTTTCTCGTAAATAATTTATACCCGTTGTTGCGAATAAAAGAATGCGGAAAAATGATGGAACGAAATGAATTCTACATGTAAAATAAACGAAAAATATTACTGTTCTCTCAAATCGTACGCTCCTCTCAAAATTATGTTTCATCGGTATCAGCATTGCATGTGTATATAATGCATGTCTCATGGTAATGATTAAAAAATATTTGAAAAATAAATTATTGATAAACAATGCGTTTTATCAATCACGGTTTATTAAACGCAATTTTTCAAGTCTGACTATTCCAGTGAATATGTGATTTCATTCAACTTTAAAGATCCGTCCTATCCGAATGATTTGTATTATTTGCATTCGCACATCGCAAAATTTGTTATCGAGTTTGCATACGTCTACACTTGGTCGAATGCATTGGCACAAATTTGTCAATATTATTCGAGCGAATTTTTTCGACTCGGATGAAACAGCTTCGCGTTTTGATAATCAGTTTTCCGGGAATAAATAAATGCGTTGTTATCTGTAAAAATTTAGTATAAACATTTTAATTACATGTTTTGCTGCCAACAATTTTTCGTTACAAACAATTGATTAAAAAAAGATAACGAAATATCTCTCGATGATAAAATAGTTGAATGTTAACGTATTTCTATTGTTGACTCACTGTTATCTTTTATTTGTTACTTTGTAATTCATGTTCATATTCAGTAATTTCGTGTGATTATACCTTCAATCCGATTTACGAGTTGGAGTAATGCTACAGTGATTGATACATTTCTTACTTTAGGCGTTAAATTGTTTTTGTTGAATAAACAAATCAGGTGCAGAGTGTGCTGAAGTGTGAGTCATGAATTTACAATGCTACGGATTTATGAAAATGAACAATGCATTGTGTAAGTGTCGCAGTTTGTCGTCATAAATACTCCTAAATTGAGCTAAACGATTTTTCTGAAAAACATTGATAAATACTAATTTTCCTTTTAAAACAATTAAGCGACTTCCAGTTTCCCGAGATATGATGACGTCCGTTATAGCTATTGATAATATTTGTTATTATATCAGTAATAATTCATTCTGTTCTTGTAGTTGCCGGACTAAGAGTCAGTCAAGAGGATGGATCGATCAATATGACATCAATATGGCAATAGGTTGTCTTACTGATCTCATACTATACCCTCTGTTAAAAAATCTATTAAGTTCCGTAAGGATTCATCTTTTTGGACATATGTGTATTTGTCCGAAACCTGTCAAAATTGTTATCAATTATAATGGAGGATACTATAATGGAGGATACTTCGAGCAATACGTAAGTACCTATACAATTGTTTGGAGTTTATATGGGCAATTCTCAGGAACTTGTAAATTGGAGTAAACCGTAGTAAGAAAAAAAGTTGTTTACGAATTCTATTATAAATATATTTAAAGGTATATTTATCTGAAATACATAAAGATGATATAAAACATTACTTAATTGTGTGACTAAAATAATGAAGTGATAATGGTAATTAAAAACTGGATGTCATCCTTGTAACTGCCTGCAGCTTTGCACGAAAAATTCGAATTCGATTAAAAAAGGGCGCTGATAATATTTTTTCAATAATTAAGTTTTGAATGAAAAAACGTTTTATTCTCTGTGATAAATTACGTATACATTTCATAGAAAAAATTTTATTTTCGTGCTAAAAATTACAAAACTATAGTAAAAAATTACCAAAACTTCATAAAAATGTAAAAAAACGTGACACTGTCAAACATATTAGGTAACAGCACACCGTGCTTGACAGCGTCATATGTTTAGACGTAAAATTATTCTGACTTATTATGTGTTCTATAGGTAAAATTAGTCGAAGTAAATTATACCAAATCAACGGTCATTGAAACACATATAAACACGCTATTGTTTCGTAATTAATGTCCATTTACGCTTAGCCGATTAAAGCCGATAAGAGTTTGGCATCGTAACCCAGAATCTCCAAAAGTCTTGATGTTTCATCGAAAAAACGTTTACATATCATCAATTATGAAACAAAAAAAGGAATACGTTATATTTCGACTGTACTTTCTGCCCGTGTTAAAGGTTCCTACAAATTTTAATCATTAAAAAAAGATAGGAAACATTTGTGATGAAACGGAAATTTACAAGAGAACAAAATGAAACTCGTACGAATAAGGAATTCATTGTAAATGTCTAATCGACAAAAATGTTTAGTGTTTGTAGGAATTTTTAAATACACTAAATATTTTTTTGTCTTAAATTAGAAATTTACAATGAATTCCAACGTTATTTTCCTACGAATTTCTTTGAACCCTCTTGTAAAATTCCTTTTAATAATCACAAAGCTTTCCTATCTTTTTTTAATGATTAGAATTAGTAGAAACTGTTTACACGGGCGTGCATAATATACAGTAGTACCGAAAACATTATTCTCATAATTAATTTACCTATACTGAGAAAATCTGACCTTTTAAAGGGTGAAACCTTTGCACTTGGCAATCCTATGGATTTATCTATCTATCCTATGGATTTATTTATCTGTTCAAACGGTTTTCTCGACAAAACTAGAGAAAACTGGACAAAACTGGTCAAATTTTTACTTGGGGTCTTGTGCCCCGGATTTTTTTGTTTGGGTATCCTCATTAGAACCTAATTACAGTGGAATTAATTTTTCAGGAATTAATTAACGTCCAAAGTCACGTTTTTTTACTTTCTGACTGTAACTTTGAAACTGTTTCACTAGTGCCCCGGATTATTTTTCTCAGACTTCTTTTATGTCCCAAAGTAAAATCCCTTTATATCCTAAAGTGAAACCAACCCGAACAGAACATCTCCCGATGTCCGAAGATTCTCCGGAGATTCGCGGACATTTCTCCGAAGATTCTCCGGAGAATCTTCGGACATCGGGAGATGTTCCGTTAGGGAACATATGATTTTCTTATTAACCTAAAACTATTTTCGAGAGTGTTAACATATTAACCCTCTCGAGGCCCAAAAGCATGAAACGTATGACTTAATCTTGAGACAACCAATTAAAATGTATCTGTGTAGGGGTCACGTGATCATAATTTTAGCAAAACAAATAATAATCCTAGAATGTAATAGGAATATTTCAGAATACTCCAGAAAAATATTCTGGGTACAATTCTAGAATATTATGCGCTATTAGAGTAATTTATTTACTTCTCCTGAAAAGAGCTCCAGCATTCATCTTAATAAGAGCACAACTTTTCCGCATTTCACGCTAGAAATTTTGAATTGTGAGGTAAAAATCTCGAAACAAAAGTTACGAAAAGTTTTGTGGATAGAAAACATTCACAATTAGAATAACGTCCGACTTCATTTGAGAAACCATTTTTGTGCAGAAAAATGGCTGAATGAAGGGCGGAAAAGGAAAGAAACTGTTCATAACTTCATTTACATGAGTGTCCAATAAAGCTGCTAAACAGTTGACGCATGCAAATTCGCGTCGCGAGACCACTTAAAATTCACTTTGTCAAGTTGTCCTAATGTAATGCAACTTTTCATTGTACCAGCGACGTCGTTAAGGTCATCTTTTAAGCGCGCGACGAAATTTAGCGTGCAGATTATGAAATACGGCACCAAAACTGTTGTTTTTTCGCATTTAACGCGACGTATATAATGAGCGCGTAACACAAGTGCCGTTGCTCGGTCTTGAAGATCTACGGATTTTCAAGTATCACTTGGCACGCGCGATCGCAACCCGAAGAACTCGACCGTAAATTTTTACATGACAGCGTGACATTTTGAGCTGCACGAAAATATTAATTATCGACAGACTGGATAATTTATGAATCAGACGTCGAGGAAAAGCAAATAGATAGCTTACCCTTAATATCAAAAAATTGTGAATTTGTAAATATTTCCATATTACTCTAATTAACGCGTTTTTTCTCTAATTAAGTATTTTTTTGAAAGATTTACAAATTTATATACTATTGAATTTCGTGTCGCGTTTTGATTTCTTTTAATAATTAGTAAAATAAACGCGAATATGAATATTAAAACAATTAATTCAACCAACATTTTTCATCGATCAAGATAAAAATCAGGTCCACATGATTGCGTCCAATAAACTGTAATAATAAAGATGCAAAACAGGAAACGCTGCCGCATACATTTTAGCCTGCAGCTACATTTACGTTATATTCTTTCTGCGAATACTTGATCAACAATTTAATTAAATGTATACCGGGTCTCGGAGTTCACGCGCCATTCGTATAAAGTGGCAGATTAGAGTCTCTCGCGTGTTATTCGTCTGCGCTAGACCTAGTCAGAGCATTGTTCAAATGCCAAAAAAAATTGTCTGAGTAAGTCGCCCAACTGAGAAGCCCGTGAATTTTTATACGCGCGGTTTTTTCTCGCCACGGAAAAGCGGCGAAATATTTCCATATTGCGATCGGAATTCGAGGACAATGCGTTACACGCATGCAAATAAACAGCGTGACACTTTTTGCCTGTTTTTGCCAAAGTTACGTGTATCGCCGATAGAGAAATTTTAATCAATTGTCAATTGCGTTCAGAGAAGACTAACAAACTTTCAATTCGAATATGTATTAATGTTCAAATCGACACCCCAAAAGTATAAAAACGTAACTCATATGTCACTTTTCTACTTTGTCACCTATGATAAGTTTTCACACTTATTGAAAAAAAAAATAAATAATTGGTGTTTTACTTTTTTTAATTTATTGGTTTTATTGCAAAATGTATACAGTTGTGGATAATTAAATTTAAAAGAGTAAAAATTAAAAAGTGATAGATAATTTGTTATGCATATTTTTTTCAAGTGTCAAAAATTATCTTAGGTTACAAAGTAACAAAGTGACATTTGAGTTATTGCTATTCTTTTCAGATGTCCAAATATCGACCAAAAACGTAAAAAAACTGAACAGAAGCTCCTTCTCAATAATAATTACGAATAATAAATCAAATAGATTCCAAATTTATGTGCAGATATATAACTTTTTGCTGCAAAAATATATTTTTTATATATGTTATCACTGATATCTCCCAAATATATGCTTTAAATATAAAAAGAAATTAAATAAAATATCAAAAAATAAAAAAAAATATACAACTTTACCAAAATACATATACTTTTCATATATTTTACGAATACATTTTTTTTGTATTTTCGATGCTTGAATGGGAGTCTTAAAATCCTTATTTATAGAAATCAGTTAATTTTTCAAATTAAATTTTTATACTCTAAAGAGTTTCACAGCACATAACCGAGTATCCAAAAAATAGTGTCTCCTTTATCCCAGAATTCTTCACCTTAAAAAATCGTCAGGACCAAAATGGTCGAAGAAAATGTTGGTCAAAAAACCGCTTTCGGTTTCAAGCGAAAATGTCGCGCCTGCGTATACCAGGCGACAATAAACGCAAATTGAATATTGAAGTGGGTTTGACAAAACGATTATGTTGCACGCGACGATAACGGTGTCGGTATCTTTGTGCGTTTGTGTTGGTCAGTCCGTCATTGGCGTGTGAAATAGCGTGGAGGGCATGCATTGACAGTTTTTCGATATAAATCGTCTGGAATCCGCGGCTCGCGTAGTCACGCTCGCGGAACCAAGGCGGTTCGAAAACAATCGTGCAGCCGCCCGACAATTACGACTCGATGTGTCTGCGGATCAAAGTGAGCCGCTATTGGTAGGACCCCGGAAGTCGACGGACGACCTCTGCTCTTCCTGACTGTGCCGGGTTTCCGATTACCATGAAGATGCACCGCAAACTTTCAGCCATACTTAGGTATTTGGCCAAAATTGTTGCCGATTTACGGCAAAGTGCTTCCCGGAAAACGAAACAAAATTTATGTATCGAAATAATTGTTTAAAAGAGAAAATAACGATAAAAAATGATAAAATGATTTTCCATAATTGAGAAATGTATGGTTATCGATATTATCTATATAATTAATTTCTCTTGTAATGGTTTTTGCGAGGAGTAAATGCTTTTAGGATAATTTCGTCAGTTTCGTGTAACATTTAAAAAAGTTGAAATAATACAAGTAAATTGTTTGTTTTAATTGAAATGGGTATTTTTAAAAGCAAAATAAATCGGTACTATCGGTCAGAAGAAGTTTTGATTCATTCAGAGGTATTTATTTAATTTAAAATTAGTACAACTGCAATTGAAATTGTTTCAGAGAAGGATTAGAGTGAGGTTTTATAGAGCGAATGCTGTGTAGGGTAGAAGAAGAGAAAATGTTAAATAATTAAAACTTTGGAAAAGCTCTCGGATAATTATCGAGTTAACTTTTGCGGGAAATCGAAAGAAAAAGCAAATTAATTTAGCATTTTATAAATTGCAATGTCGCGTGTAACGCAGCGATAATCGTAATTGAAAGAATGAATATGGCGGATAAATTTAATAACGCAACTTCTGAAATATTTATTTTTATTGTAGCGCAATTAATGGGGACAAAGAATTACAGAAAGTGAGAAAAATTAACAGCGTTATTGTTTCCTCGGGAAACGATCCTATTTGTGTATTTTTATAGATTTCCGGGTTAAAAAGAAACGTTTAGTCGAGCATATAAAAGGTACTGCAAAATTAAATGTTTTCATTTCAAACACTTCCGATGTAATTTGGAAAATTAATGTATTTAATGGTAAACGGATCGGTTAAAGTTAAAAATACTTAAACCCGTTTTCAGTGTTAATACAGAAGTGCTTTGATAATGTTCAGTTTTTTATGTGTGAGTTGATATACTTTTACGCACAAAAACAAATATATAAAAAATAACCGGAAATAAAAAATAGTATTTCAAAATTCACACTTAGATGTATTCGAAAATTTATTCGTAAAGGTGTTTATACTGGAAAACGATGTCTTCCAAAAATAATTATTTTTCGGTTGTGATTTTCTAATGCTTAAACTTACTCTAAGTAAGCAATATTTCAAAGGTCGGCAAACCTACATTCTGTTTAGATAAAGACAGTATTCATGTTTCAAATTAATTTGTTTGAGATGGAATTTTTTTAGAACACATCATTCCAGTGTATTACTCATTAATGAATATCTTGTTATTCATCGACAAACAGTTTATTGAAAATTTGGCAAAATTAAATGACTAATCGCAAATATACTCGCCATTCTTTTCCGCGTTGTGAAAAAAGTGTCTTCCCTGAAAATGTTTAAAGATTTTTAATTGTTGTGCTTTTTAAGACTGGATTTTCATTATAATTGTCTTTTTCTAACAGACTATACGTTTTTCACGGTTTTATTTTCCTGTAAGTCCCTTGTTTTTGTAGTGTACCCTAAATAATTGAAGCTTGACGGTTTAACTCCTTAGGCTATAATGACTTTATATTATCATTACATCGTCTATCAACTAACATAATTGAACAATATAACCAATTAAATTTAAACATCAAATTATTATTTTTTCTCAATTCAGTTTCTCCAGTCTCCAATGTGTTTACACATTTAATTTTCTAAAACTTGCTTTTGCGTTCAACAAATTATTTCCCGCGACTTTTTACTTCCACACATTCACACCCTTCGTAATTACTCAATATTCATTATTGCTTAAATGTGCGCAATTTCACTCAATTTCGAAAATTCTTCCGAACGGATGAATGGACTTGTAATGTTCACGAGACATTTAATCCTCCGGACACAAATCATACGACAAAGTCATCTCGTCGGTCAATTACACAAAGCGAACGAAGAAAATACGCGTTATTTTTGGCAAGATAAAGGCACTCAGCAGGACAACTAATTTGGAAAGTGGACGAACAAGTAATGAATGTAGACATAGATGTTGTAATAGAGAGACATCAGTGGGCAAATCGTCTCCACGACCTTGTTTTCCGTCCATTGTTCACCCCTTCCTCAGAACGTTTCATGAGATATTGCAACTTCTAATGTCTGCTCGGATTAAGGGTCACCATCCTACAACTAAATTCCTGCTTATCTTCAAAAAAAAAAAAAACAATGTTGGTTTTCTTAAAATAATCAAGATTTCCATTTAAATATAAAAACGTTTTGAAAAACCAGCAAAAGTTATCAATTAATCATTCATTTTACACAAAACAATTTTCAATTGCATAATTAATTAAACTAATTGTTGCGAATATAAAACTAGTTGTTTTATTTTCGTATTAAACGTCTTAAAAGAATTTCCAAAGCAAATTATCTATAAAAAATGCGATTAAAAACTTAACGCGAAGCGTATCTTCAAGTTCGTCGTTCGATAAAAATTCGCTCTACAAAACGTACATTCCATGATCGTAATTACTTTCCATAGCAAAGAACTCGCTCCAAATTAAATTTCCTGATCTGCATTAATCGAAAATGGAATGACCGAACGCATTATTTTTAGCAACAAGCTGCGCGCTTCGCGCAGCCTATCAGCAAAACGTAAAAACGGCCCCCCAAAAGCAAAATCCGCGCGCAATGTTGTTGTTAGCTTAAAGCTTCCTATATTTCGCGGCCCGCGATTCTGAAATAACTAAGTCGGAAAGCACTTTCGCTGCGCATTCTCGGCTTGTCAAAGGCATGTGGGTGTTCATCGGGCAGGGCAAATCCACGCATGCCTCTTCTTCGCACAAGTTTTGAACCGCCGGAACTGAACGTTCCTCGGCCGAACAGACCGCTTCCGATCGCACAGTCCTGCAGTGCGCCCGTTTCCGCTTCATGTCGCCTCGGCGCGCAGCTTTTCGGAACCCCGAACTTGGTCGCCGATTGGCCGAAATAACAGCCGTTCCCGAGTGAACATTTTCGCCGTGAAATGAAAAAGTAAAGGCAAACTAACGTCGGAAAAATGACGGCTGTCATCGATTGACCGAGAGTGTCTGCGCGAGTCGGTCGTTAATTGGTCGTCGGATTTGCGAGTTTCGGGGTGTGCGGTGTTTGTGGACATGACGGGCGCCGAGTGATTTCGGTGAGTTTTTCGTGCGCGCTCACATATGGCCGATTGATCTTGCTAACGGTTAGAAGTTAGAAATAATAATTTTGACTGCCGCGGGTGTTAAGTGTTCAACTTTTTAAGTGAAATAAATATTTTTCGAAGCTGCTTCTGGTCAATCGACGAATTTTCGACCGAAAAGTTCGGCTGTTTCGTCGGGATTCGGGGTTTAAAGTTGCATTTGCAAGTTGCATTGTTATATGCAAAAATCAGTTTTTTAGATTTCGAGGATATTCTCAAAAATATTATTTTGAAACGAAACGAAGAATTTTAGTAGAAAAGAAATCTTTTTCATTTAAAAAAGAATCGTTTTTTGACAAAAGGAACTTTTTTCAGTCAAAACGATTTTCAAGTGATTTTTCTCAGTGTAAGCTCCGGCACAGCTCATTTTCAAATAGTCATTGACATGCAGAACTTTACTTTTTTACTTAAAAAAGTAAAGTTCTGAATGTAAAAAAAATCTAATATTTGTTCACAGATATTTATCAGTTACGTTTCTGCATGAAACTTGCAAGTTCGGTCTTCGCAAAATAATAATAAACAGTAATTGTTTATCCAGTATGACAATTTGTCGTCGAAATGTTTGCGATGAGTCACGGGAATTGCCGGGCCGGGGTGTATCACCTCCGGACCTCTGCCAAGTAGTGAGTGACAGGTGCCAATGGAGATCGCGGAAATCGGTTTCCGCGGACCGTTCGCGGGTCCACCTGAATGACATTGAAAAGTAAATTTAAATTGCCGGGGGATCCCGCGGCGGGTAAAGGAACTCGCAAACGCTGGATCGCAGCCAGAACGCCGCGCGGCATCGAAGTGGCGTTATTTATAAGCGATAACGCGCGGAAACGCACGAACGGCCAAAAATCGGAACTCTCTCATTTTTGTTGCAGGATCGGTGGAATGGAGGGGAAATTCCACGCCAAGAATAGTGAAGACGACGCGAATGAACCACCGCACCAAAAACGATCGATGACTCTCAACGTGAACGGGCTGTGGGATGTCGTACCCCGTTTGGACCATTACAGGTTCGACTGTTTTATCAGGAAACACTCGTACAAATTTCGTAGAAACAAATCTCGTAAACAAAATTGTATAAAACTAAACAAAAAACATTTTTTTATTGCAGTAAAATATTTTGTTTATCAAAAAAATGAATTCATAAAATGTAATGTTTAATATATTTAAAAAAATATATTTAAAATTTAATATATTTAATATAATAATTTTGGGCACATATATAACTTTTTGCCCAAAAAATATTTTTAATATATTAATATAAAGTTCATCACACATATTTTTAAAATATATGTATATGTAAGAATTCGTTGATACGATTTCATCGCTCAAAATGCCGACTAAACTCGACCCGTCGGGGTTTGCGGCGTATCGCGCGATACGGATCCGCAGGGCGAGATACGCGTTTTTCAATCGCGTAATCTACAATAGTTTTCATTAAGCGCTAGAACGGGTTTTACGCAACAGCGAGCTGTCAATGTCAAGTACTCGGCGCGAATTCATTCCAGCACGCTTTTGCCAAGTCAACGGCAATCAATAACAGCCAGTCCCGAAACCCTAATGGGATTCCGGACGCGCGCTCGCTGTCCGGTCAAAAAAGCGATGCCATCTGTTTTGCTTCTGTTCACTTGGCTTTCGCTTACTTTTGATTCGATTTCCCAACTGCTCATCAAGCCCCGCGACCGTAATTGTCTTGTTTGTCGGCTCCAATCAATTCCGTCAAATTCGCAGTGCCAACTGTGCAAACAGAAGTTTGTTCTCGTCAAATCTAGCTCCAGTCTCTGTGACGAATGTTAATTTTTGTTATCAATTATTTGTATTACGACGACACATGACGTCCGATCGTGTAAAAGTTTTGGAGATTGCAAAGGTCTCTTTTGAGTGCAAACAACACGTTGAGCGATGAGATCACGCCAGTATCAAATCTACGAATTAATTGCCGATAAGCATCGTCGACACTTGTCGGGATTTGACCGGAATTCGGCACTTTGTTTCAGATTGAGCCGGCGCGCGAAGAGGCCGTCGTTATGCGATCTGCACGAGGGCAACCTGATGAAGGTGAGTCGCCAACAAAAATGATATGTCGGGAGCGATATTTATTGGTGGTCTGCGGGTGAACGCTCGAGGCTGCCGAGATGGTCTGGGCGAAAAAAAGGCGCGAACAAAGTAATATATTTAGCCGTAACGACGGCGCGCCGCGAAAGTGTCGATGAGGGACGAGCGCGCGCTGATTCATGAGTGCGCTGAAGAAAACCACGGAATTGTACTTCAATCAGGAGTTATCGACGAAAACATTTGCCGGCCGACAAAAACCTTCACCTTTTTCCGATTACTTGAGATAAGACTAAGATAATGATTAGGGCGATCTGATGGAGAAATGGGATGTGAAAAGAATTTTTTATTCGCGAAGATAATTTTTTCGGGTTCGAAAAGGAATTGATGAATGATTCAGGAGAGGGAAGAAAAATAGATGATTCGCGCGGTTTTTGAGGACTTGTTTTGTTAGGAAAATCGGAGCATTTCCAAATCAAATCAGACTAATCGATCTCATCATGGTACAAAAAAATCGACACGTGACGACGGTCACTGTAATGACACCGTGGAGGAAAATCGTGACAGCATTTCTGCGAACGTGAATAGTTTGCCTTTTTAATTGTTTTTTTAATCGATTAACAAATTTTTCGTCACAGTTTTTTCGTCGTACTTCGTGGAATTCTACGAGTTACTCGATTTGTTCGAAATGTCCAAAACATTTCCTTCTAGGGTTGCATTACAGTGATATACACGTTGAGGCGATATTATTCTCCGGCATAGTCAGACAGGATACTCATTGATTAAGGATACTTTTAAAACTCAAGTCTGCAATTATTGAATTTTTCTCTAATTATGTAATCTCAATCAACAAATTAGGTCGCGATAAATGATTGCTTTGATCTGGTAATGAATTCAGCGTCAATCGACAATTTTAACCATCCAGCCTTGACCTTAAACCAAAAGAAGTGACTTTAAGAACAATGTTATAACAAGTACTCAAATAATAAATTTCTTTTAATAATAAAATTGAATATTTGACAATATTTTTTTTACAAAATAACAAACATTTACAAATGAAATTATTTCCAAAACAAACAGCTATTAAAAAGTCCAACCCACTAACATAAGGAGTGATTTCCAAATTTCTTTTGGAAAATTTTCTTTATCTCTTTTCATTTACAAAATTCTCTACATAACGACTACTAATAAATACTAATAAAATTAATTATTTAATGCAACATTTTAATATTTACAAACACGTATCCTGTCTGTAGCAATCAAACTCCTATTCTTTTTTTTTCTTTTCGTATATGGAAAGTAATGAAAAAATTGTGGTCGCATTATAGCCGGACGTGAACGTCGAGTTGGGAAACGTCGGCGCCGTGGCGCCGGTGCACAGTGGCATCAAACTGGGATGGATCCAGGGCGTGCTGATACCATGTCTGCTGAACATCTGGGGCGTGATGCTGTTCTTGCGACTGTCCTGGGTTGTCGCGCAAGCGGGAATTTCGCACAGTCTCGTGATTATCGGAATATCGGCCGTAGTCTGCGTCATCACGACACTTAGCCTCAGCGCAATTAGCACTAATGGGGAGGTGAAGGGAGGTACGTAGACGCAGGCAAACTGACGTCGCTTTTTAAGGAGTGGTACCACACGTGTGATTACCGCGGCGCGCTCCGTGCCGCGGTGAATTTCCAAAACATCTCACCGAGCTCAGCAGGAACGCTCGATTCATTACGGGGGTCGCGTCGCCTTAATTCATAATTCTTCGGTCGCGCAATTTCGCCGGCAATTATGGACGCTTGCTCCCCTTTCTGTAATCGACGCACGCTCGTGAATGAAACGTTATGACTTCTAAGGACATGCCGCCTGATCAATATAATCTTGCAGTGGAAGACGAAATTCGATCGCATTCGCAGTTGGAATAAGCATTTTTAAATTCAATTTTAGATTTCAAGAGAGCTTTAGATGATTTTTTTATTAAAAACGTTCTTTTTCTAATGTTATTAACGGTTTAATAACTAATTAAGTAGTTGAGTTATTAATTGGAGATAAGTTGATTTTGATTTTTTTTCAAAGCAGTATTATGTTATACAATTGTAATAATATTCAATACATTTTTATTGAATACATTTTTATAAAATAACAGGAAAGGAGATTTATTGCAATGAATAAAAAACGTTATGTAAGCAAGAATACTTTTTCGTGAAGTATTCTTTTTCAACTTGTTTATCTCGTTTAAACATATTACGTGAGAGCTCCTTTGATATATTTAAAATAAGTCCTCTCATAGAACTCTTCAACTGCTTTCTTTTTCTGTCCTCTTATTCTCATAAAACAGCAAAAAACATACCTCGCGACTTTATAATAAAAATCGATATCTCCATAATCGTAATGAACGGAACAGTTAACGCTCATTATGACACAATGACAAGCGTCGCGTGCATTACATGAATGCGCGCGAATAAAGGAGCGGCTACACTCGTAGAAATATATCACTCTGTACAAGAATGCATAATGTCTGACATTAACTTGTTACAAACATCTCTCTAGTCTAATTTAGATAAAAAGTGCCATAATCATTTCATAATCCAGCTCATTCAGCTAATCATATTATTGACAGAAAAGAAATGTTTGACGATTTTAGATAAATGATTTCGTAACTTACGCCGGTGCGCAAAATACATTTTTCAAACTTATTCTCGTGCATAAAGTAATTCGTTGCGCACTAATGTGTAAGTGGTAATTTTGCACACGAGCAATAAAGTCATGAGTCACAAAATCTGTGAGACTCATGACTTTATGTGTCCTTTTATTAAAATGTACGATTTTCACGCTCGTACAAATTTGTGAAATTGTCGAAATTTATCAAATTTTCCAAATTTATCAAAGTTCCCAAATATGTCAGATTTGTCAAATTGGTCAGATTGGTGAAATGTTCCAAAAATATAGAGTTTTTTAATCACGTGAATGTCCCATTTTGTAACACCTTAGGGTCTACTTGTATCAATTCCATTAAAGCTATTTTCATTCACAAGGACTCAAAGAACAAAACGAAAATGAATCAAATTGAAAAGCTAAATCATATAACATTGAACTATAGGCAGAAGAAAGTAACTTTTATTTAGGTTCAAGAGTGTCTTCAAACGAATGATGAGTATTAATGTTATAAAGGGGCACATTCACCTTAGTTTAGACATTTTTATCTCTTTTACTCTTATGTCAGTTTAATAATAAAAATGCATATAAAATAATTCAGATGTCAGTTGTTTTAAAGAAAAAATGTGCGTGCAGTTGAATAAGAAAAGAAATTTAATAAACTTATAAAATTCGCATTACTGACTGCATTACATTATAAAAAGTATCTGTTCAACGCTAAATGGAAATGACATGCAAAATAAATATAATCAGACTATCAAATAATTCATCTTTATTATAAAAAACAAAGTCGTTTTACTGTAAAAAACGAGGTCCTATGACTGTAAAATATGTCATAATCATTTGGAAATTGTCATACATTTTATAAATCATTACAAACTACGTTTTAAGACTTTACCAATTTGCTTCCTCATATTTGCTGATTTTCATCACTTTTACGCCGAGAAAACTAGTTCGTACAAGTTGCGAAAACTTCGTACGCTTTACGAGATATATCGTAAAAAATACTTCTCAAAAAAGAATTCTTCGAATCTTTTGCGATATATCTCGTAAGGGCTATAAATACGTAAAAGCTACGAATTTTTCGTAGCTTTTACGAATTAGTTTTCTCAACGTACTAAGAAAACTATTTCGCAAAAAGTGCGAAATTCTAGTAACTGTTACTATTTTTTTATAACCGTTACTAGAAAAATGTGACAAAACGCATTTTGGCTTCCATACTAAAGTTTTTGTAACTGTTACCAAAACCTTTGAATAAATCAATTCGGAGTTTTGATAGGAAGTATTGTAATACAAAAACTCCTTTTGCTTTCCAGTAAAGAAAGCAAAATGAATTTGTCACATTTTTCCCAAGAAATGTCTCTCAGTGCACCTTTCACACATTACTTTTTTCACTCTCCACACCACTTCCTCTCGTTTCTACACCTCACGAGTGTTGCCGCGATATCTAATTTTATCGTGCCATTGCCTCGGCCGCATGCGAAATGCCGCGCGAATTAAAATGCCCGCGATAACTCCGCCGTTGCTCAACTTTGCTCGCGTCGTTGTTCGCAGGGGGCATCTACTTCATCATCTCGAGGTCGCTCGGGCCGGAATTCGGCGCCTCCGTCGGCATCGTGTTTGCGTTCGCGAACGCCGTCGCCGCCTCCATGAACACCATCGGCTTCTGCGACTCGCTCAACCAGATGCTCAAGGATAGCGACCTCAAGATCGTCGACAACGGGATCAACGACGTGCGGATAGTCGGCATCGTCGCACTCTTGGTGATGATCGTGATATGCGCCGTGGGGATGGAGTGGGAATCCAAGGTACGAGTCCGTTCCGGTTTAAGCCGGTGAAATGTTGCGCGGCAAAATGTTTGCCGAGGGATTGCGCCGTTCGCAGAAACGGGGTTGCAGTTTGATGAACTTTTATGCTTATTTCGGGGATTTGCATAGAGAAGAGGACCACAGCGGTGAGGATGCAATCCAATTGAGCGAACATTTTATATTTCGGCTGATGCTACCGCAGAAGTTGGAGAATTGTTGAGTCCGGTGGGCGAAGTCAAATCCAAAGTGAATTGGAATTTAGAGAGACTAGTTTTGTTTTTAGAGAGTGGTTTGAATTATTCCGAAGCTTTGTTTGGTGGGGAAACATCTCTTTAGCGTAAGGAGAATAGTATAAGATTAGTGTGGAAATACAAGTGTTCCTAATAGAAGAATTCTGTAGCATTTTGAGACACTTTGAGTGGCTACAAAATGGCTACGGTGGGATTCAAGTATTAACGATCATTTTTTAAAGGATTTTTATTCCATCACGTTTCTGCAGATTGAATTGAGATTGAAAAACATGAAAATTGAACTGAAATGAATTGGACACAAAGGGGATAAATAAATTTGAAAATAACGGTTCAATTGTTATACTTCAATGGAATATATGGCTGGAGCTCGTTCGTGCATGATGATATCATATTAATTTACTCAACCCTTCGGCAGCCAGGCTGCTAGGAACGCCGGCAAAAAGCAGAGACGATGTTTTGTTGCCGGTTAGCCTACTTCCATCAGAAAGTACATTTATTCCCTGTACTTTCATAATTACCAAAGATTCACAATGAAAAGAAAAACTTGCGTCTGCAAAGTAAAAAATGCACGACTCCAGACTTACTATTTAAGAGCAATCATTTTACTTATACGTGACAGGAATATATGTTTTAATCGTAGCAATCAATTCAGTACATTCATAAGAGATTGAGATAGATCAGGAATGGTGATTAAACATTACTAAACCAAGTTTTATACCAAAGTGAGACATTGAAGACATTGAATATCGAACAGGAAGAACTAAATCTTTAAAAAACAGAGACCACAGCTTCAGCAATCTTTGGAGAAATTCTGGTAGAAGCAAGTTTGATTACCATTTACCAAAAGTTCAATCTCAGCTCGCAGTGCAAAATCTTATCCCGAAATCACATCTCCCATTGATAACATAATAAAACGCGTTTCCTTTAGGCCCAGAACTTTCTTATCGCTGTGATCGTGAGCGCGATATTCGACTTTTTGATTGGAGCCTTGATTGGACCCCGAGATATCTCGCAAGTGGCCAAAGGCTTTACAGGATTTTCCGGTAAGTGTCGCGATTTTTGTTAAAGTTAAAGGACCCCAGCTAATAAATAGTTCCATAACGACCATAACGTTTGCAGGCAAGGTGTTTGCCGAGAATTGGTACCCCGACTACCGCTATTCCGAGAACAGCAATCAAACGTTTTTCTCGGTGTTTGCGATATTCTTCCCGTCCGTCACAGGGATCCAGGCTGGAGCGAACATTTCCGGTGATTTGAAGGACCCTGCGAACAGCATACCCATGGGGACCCTACTGGCGCTGCTGGGCTCAATGATCAGTTACGTTGTTTTTGTTCTGTTCGCCGGCGGCGCCGCCATAAGGGATGCCAGTGGATTGACCCTCAATGGTACAGTTGTGGATTGCACGCCAGCTGTCAACTGCTCGTTCGGACTCCATAACAACTATACGGTAGGGTCAATTGAAAGGTCGCACTTTGCGACGATGTCAAGGGGGAGTTCTGAAGGGTGAGAGTTTTTCATTTTCGAAGGATTTAGGAAGTAATATCATCTAATTTGATGGCATTAGTTTTTACAAATGAGATGCAAAATATGACGTAGAATTTCACATCGTATAATGATTCAGAATATTTTTGGAACATGTCAAACGTAGAAGACTAATACTCTGGGTTCATTCTGGGGACATACTTGATAATTTCAGAAAGCTCTGTTTTCGAATGATAGTCACTATTAGAAGGGAAGTATTCATGAGTTATGGGGCTCAGCCGGTAAAGTGGCAGACTGCCACTTTAGGGACATGGGTTCGAGTCCTCTTACTTAATATTGTTTTTTCCAAAATAATGTTCCAGAAAAATATTTTTAGTACGTTTTGGGAATATTTTAAAGAAATCTCCCGAAAATATACCAAAAAATATGATGTTCAATAAAACTTCTAGTTCAATAAAAATTCAGGAACCAATTAATATTCGTTTCCATGTGTTGTGAAACAAACATACTTTTGTGAAATATTCTGGGTCATAAAACTAATTTGCAAGAAAGAGTGGACATACATAAAGATGTGACCTTGAAAATGACCCACTCCACCTCCAAATCACGTTACAGTTCATCCTTTTTAAATCTACTTAAACTGGTGGATAAAAAAGTTAGAAACTCAGGATTCTTCACTTCTCAAATAAGTAGAAATCCGTCCAATCAAGTACCTGCTGATTTCAGATGATGCAAATCATATCCAGTTGGGGTCCTCTAATTTACGCAGGCTGTTTCGCCGCGACGCTTTCGACTGCGCTGACCAATTTACTGTCCGTACCTCGTTTGATCCAGGCGCTTGGTCAGGACCGAATTTACCCCGGACTGATTTTCTTCAGCAAGGGGTACGGCAAGCATGGCGAACCTTACCGAGGCTACGTTCTTACCTTCGTCGTGGCTGCTCTTTTTCTTTTAATAGGTAATCCATGGAACTCTCTAATTCCAAAAACAAAAAAAAACAAAAAAATTGTTTTCACATAATTTTTTCAACATTTTTCAAAAGTTTTGCAAAATTAAAAAAAATGTTTACCCAAAAATTTTTTAAAGACATTTTTATTCAAAAAATTATGTTAATACATTTTTATTCAAAATAAAAAACAAATTTTCTTTTTCAGCCAATTTGAACGTGGTTGCTCCCCTAATATCCACATTTTACCTCGCGTCTTACGCCCTCATCAACTTCTGCACGTTTCATGCTGCACTGATCCGGCCACTGGGGTGGCGGCCAACGTTCAAAGTAATTAAACTTTATTTATCACCCTGCAACGCCCAATAAAGATAAAATTGATAGCGCGATCATCAGAGTTAATGATTTTCTTGACAAAACTCCGTTATCTCTAGTATTACAACACCTGGCTGTCTCTGCTGGGATTCATCCTCTGCGTCGGAATTATGTTCCTCATCGACTGGGTGTCATCTCTTATCACGTTCGTTATCATTTTCGCATTGTACCTGATCGTCGTTTATCGAAAACCGGACGTTAATTGGGGCAGCAGCACTCAGGCGCAAACTTACAAGACTGCACTCACCATCGCCTACAGGTATACATTTTTCTTAATTAACCATGACAATTTCCTGTCAACAGGTCGCAGATATCTAACGACAATTCACTTACATACATACATGCATAATTCATTACAAATTTCAGGATTGAAAACATTTTCTTTCCAAAGAATTATGATTTTTATATTGATTTTTAATTGATTTTTAAAGTAAATACTTACAGTATAATTTAATTAAAATTGAATGTAAAAATTGTCAATTAACTTTACTCTTTTCTTCAGGTTTTGTTTCCATTAAAACGATTATCTTTCAAGAATGAAACGTCGTACAAACATTGTGTTCGCTTCTGACCGTTTATTCATTATCCTCCGTCAATCATCGATTATCTCAATCTCCATCGCTCACTCAATTAAAATCATTTTTCTTCATCGCTGATTGACGATTCCCGATTACGATTTGTTCTTTATCTTTCATCACCCGCGTCAATTATTCACTGCTCCTGAATTTTCGGAACGATTCTTTCTTATTTCTACTTAATCGAATTGTAACATTGACAGGCTGAACTCGATTGACGACCACGTGAAAAATTACGCGCCGCAAATATTGGCTCTTAGCGGAATACCCAATGCCCGTCCCGCACTGATACATCTGGCGAATCTGATTACCAAAAATCACTCTCTATTGATCTGCGGAGAAGTTTATCCGGTAAGAAATTAAATTACAACATTTACTAGATTTCTGGCGAAACCTTAATTTAATATTATAAACTGAGAAAAATATTCTTTCGCAAAAAATATCCTTTGCATTCTTATTCTAAATGAAATGGCACAAAATTACTGTTGCATGCAAAAAAATATCTGTTGCATGCTTCATTAATGAGAATGTATGCATTTAAGTCTAATGAAATGCCAAGACGCTTTAACCACGAAAGTTGTTTAATACCCTAACAGACAATTCCACTAAATCTCGTGGATTCGACGCCGAATCTACGTTGAATCCTCGTTCGAATATTCATCCACGTATATTCCACGTGGATTCTATGTTTCATGTCTTTTAGGGTATATACATATATATATTTTTTTTCTAACTCAAATAAATCGCATGATATCATTTGAAATTTCTCTAATGGTACGTTTTTTCTCCAGACCCGACTGTCCTACAGAGTACGTTCGACTCGTTTAAGAAGCGGCTACTCGTGGCTGCAACGGCAGCGCATTAAATCCTTCTACCATATCGTCGAAGAGCTCAGTCTGGAAAAGGGAGCGTCGGCTTTAATGCAAACCTCGGGTGTCGGCAAATTAGCCCCGAATGTCATTTTAATGGGCTTCAAAACTCATTGGCGGAGCTGCAATCGCAAGGAGCTGCAGGAATATTTTAATGTTCTTCAGTGAGTAGCTTCCCGAACCCGACTCTCGTGCCCCGTCGAAACGTCTTTTTAAGGACGCCACGAGGCTTAATTAAAACGAACGCTCAGTTCGATCGAGTCACGTGTCAAAAGTTACGGCTAAGGTGCAGGCAAAATTCGTACCGTTTAAACTCGGAAACTCTATACTATTGTCTCTTCCTTCCTTTTAAATTATAGATGTCGAAAGTGTTAGATGACAAACTAACGAAATTGAAATCAAGAAAAAATGCGTTCGTAATTTTCGAAATTTGACATTCCATCCCAGGTTCAATTGTGGAGATTTATAAAGGAAGATTTCTATATTGGGATTGCAAAAAGAAGTCCCTAGACGGTATATGGAATTCCATATATTTTTGTTTATACATTGCTATGAAATAATTTTTTCAAGATTTCAGAGATTTATAAACAAAAACATATGAAATTCCATGTTAATACTATAATTTACTCTAATTTTAATATTTAGTCAATATTTTGTACAAATTCAGTAAATATTTCGTGCTTTCAGGGTAATTTTAAATGAAAATTCTCCCCGCCCTCTTTCCCCGTTTTCTCAATTGTCTGCGAATATTGTCGATCAGTAGTTCGCGCTAGAACAGTAAAGTTTCTAATTATTCCGATTACAATATTGCAGCAACGCGTTTGATCAGAAACTGGCAGTTGCGATATTGCGGATCGCCGAGGGACTTAATTGTTCCGGGTCAAATGGAATGTTAGACGAGGAGCAGGGCATTATCATGCAAAGTAGCTGCGACTTGGCGGGCATGACTCTGATGCACGCAGATAGCAACTTATCGATGAGTGAACAAATTCCGCGTGTGCAGAGCGTACCTGCGATGGGTGAGTTCTCGGCCGGGTGACGCTTTTCCGGACGGAAAAAGCATCCGTTTGAATTCTGCTATCCCTGATCGAATCTCGGATTCTTATTTATCGAACAATTTTTTACGTCTTTCGGCTATTTAGGTACCCAGTACGTCGGCGCGATGGATAGCGTCACGAGAGACTGTCCCGGCAACTGGAGCACGAGGGAGCAGACGAAAATCAAGAAAAAGCATATTATCGAAAGACTGCTTTCGTAAGTCCGATTACCTTTCGAACTATGTAGAAAGCATTACTTTCAACAAGTATAAGGCTTTTAGTTATAAATAATTTTCGTAATAATTTTAATTTCTAATATCGTTCCTAATTTTTCCGTGAATAAAAATCATAAACCAAAATAATTTTGATCCATGAAAAAAGTGGAACAAAATTATATGTACTGCAACTCCCCAAGATCAGTTTGCAATTATTAAATACCGAAAAAAAATTTTTATAAGTTTTAAAACGCATCAGGAACAAAAAAAAAGTTACGATACTTTTTGCATCGCTGAAAATAACTCTTATGTATAATTGAAACACATAATCATGCCATGTCTTATGATAAAATGTTTAATTTGGTTGAATTGCGTTGCAGCGACAAACGAGGCGGAATCGCTACAGTACCTGAAAACATGACAATCTTCCAAAAGAAGCACAAAAACGGAGTAATCGACGTTTGGTGGTTATACGACGACGGAGGTAATTGGATTGATTAGCTGCCTTATTTTACTTTTTACGTGCTGCATTTTCTCGGTAGTGAATTGAAATCTGTGATCACACGAATAAATCGAATCCATGTTTCAGGGCTGACCATACTTCTGCCTTACATAATCAGCACTCGCTCCAATTGGGAGCACTGCGAGATGCGGATCTTCGCGCTTGCTAATCACAAGCAGGACATCGGGGCTCAGGAAAAAGAGATGGCGGAAATCATGAACAAATTCCGTATCAAGTATTCGAGTCTGCGGATGGTAGATGACATCAGCGTGCAACCTCGGGAGGAGACGAAGAAATTTTTCGATGAGTTAATCGCTGAATTTCGGATCAATGATGAGTCTGACAGCAATACTGGTAACTAAAAATGCCAATGTAATTTAAGTATTAATGAAGGAGACATTTAAATTGTTTTCTGACCAGATTTGGATTAAAACCTGGTCATAAAAGATCTCATTTAGATTTTTTTGTCAGAATGAGATTAAATCACCGTAACTACGTAGGATTGTCGTTGAAGTTACGGTTTTACCTTTGCACAACAGAAAATGAAGAAAGTTTGTCTTCTAAGTGTCAATGAGTATCCACAACATTAATACTGTTCATTACATCTGCTATGATAATTCTAACACTGCTTTTTTCAATTTTTGCAGACTGCGGCGTAACGAATAAGGAACTTTACAGCCTGCGAGATAAGACCTTCCGCCAATTGCGACTTCGAGAACTGTTGCTGGAGCATTCTAGTCAATCGACACTAGTTGTTATGTAAGAACTCAATATATACGCTCCACGTCCAAGTACAATAACAAAAAACTCAACCACAGACACATATACTGCATATCTAACTATTTGCTAATATTCTATCAAAACATTCCGTACTAAGATGTTATAAATCCTTATCTGATATTAGTGTGTTTATGAACATCTCAAAGTAAATTTTATTACACCACAGCATATTGTAAATTTACTATGATACTAATACATCATGGTAAATTTATTTTAATCCCCAAAAAACGTAAATTTCATTCCATAAACTGAGCTTATATACACCAAATAACCGAAGGCACATAGGACCACATGTAGGGAAACCACGTAGAAATGAATAATTTGTAAAATGTATATAAAGACTGCATCTAAGATTCGAACTTGCTGTTCCCAAGCATTTTCGAGTCTCTTTGTAAATATTTAAAAGCGTTCAAGTATTTCTACAGTCTACAATGTAAAAGCACGTTGTTAATATAAAATTACGTTGAATGTGGTAGCGACAGATTCGGAGCTGAGTACTGAATGCCAACCCTTGCAAATGTCGACTTTATACGGAAATGACAAACTCCTACAGAAACCAAATTCTTAGAACATTCAGAAAATGTTCAATGTGCCTTCAGGTGCTGAGGAAACTATACTCAGGAAACTATAGTAGACAAAAATAATTATAGTTAGTTAGATTGCTATCTAGTTTATCAAGATTACAATCTCGATAGTCAAAACTACCAATTACATCGTTAAAAGTATCATTTTCCTAATCACGATTTCCATGCACTCAATTAAGATTAGCATTCAGTAACATCATCTGCCTTGCTGGGTAATACATCTGCACAAATAATCGAAATGTTGCTCGAACTAAAACAGCCAGACCCAGACAGTCACCTTCTATCCAGTTCTCAGTCTAATAAATCTCGTTTCAATCCAATTCAGGTCACTGCCAATGCCCAGAAAAAGCGGCGTCTCCGCGCCTTTGTACATGGGATGGCTGGAAGCGCTTACGAGGGATCTACCGCCGACTCTGCTGATTCGCGGCAACCACAGCTCAGTCCTCACGTTCTACTCGTAGTATTATTAAATCCTAACTCCCCCGGAAACCGCAACGCGACATCTTTTGTACTCCTCCACCCGAAGCGACTATTTATTGCACGCCACGCCGAGCGCGAAACCGAACGAAACGCCTTTACGAATTTCGCGTCGCGCTTTCCTAGCCCGGCGAACGAGAACGATCAATTGTCGCGGACGAAAAACGGCCGCCGGAACCGCCCGCCGCGAATTGCTCAATTGTGGGCGCGCTAATTTCATGCCGCGTGAGCCGATTCGCGCGTTTTTGCCGGCCCCGTTTTCGTTGGCCAAATTAGATTAAGTTTTTGGGTCCCATTCCGGACGAACGTTCACACAACAGTAGAAGGTCCCAGGTCTCATTCTATCAATCCGACTATCTCTCTCCCTCCGATCAATCGCCACATTATTATCTGGTCCTTCTATTGTTAGTCAAATGAATGGGATACTTGTGTCGTTTAGCGGGTCTTTTGATCTGAAATTATTTACGCTTACCGAGTACCGAAGCCGTAAAGGACTTTGCGCATTATGTTCGACAATTGTGTTTCATTTTCCAACATTTACCCAACGGATCCGAAAGTTCAATAAACGTTTGACGAACGTTTAGCTGAACGTTGTATTCAGGTTTGTTGAACGTTGCAAACAATCTAAAAAGTTGCCTATGTGTATTTTGGAGACAGAAGTTCGAGAGGTTTTTTAATAGAGTAATCGTTTCCAAACGTTCTATAAACGTTCAGATAACCTTTCGATAATTTTACAGACTGAAAGAAAAATGTAAAACGTTTAGCGACGTTGATGCAACGTTTTAAGAAACGTTCAGAGAACCTCCCACGTTTATAGACCAATTTTTTTTTGCAACGTTCAAGAAACCTATAGACAACGTTCAGTTAAACATTCGCCAGACGTTTAATGAACTTTCGGCTCCGTTGGGGTGCACATGAACGGATTAATTGGCGAGCGCACACTGTTCGATTCGCTTGAATTTCAACGTGACTTGGCTGAAGTTAAGTATTAAAGCGTGATAAAGTATTGAAACGAGCATGATTAATGGATTAATAGAGTCTCGTATTTGTAACATTTTTTTAGCCGGGGAAAAAGCACGTCGGACATTATTTCGGCGCCTGATTTATTTCAACGTAGTTGAAACTGCCTCGACGAACGAATCGTTTCGGCGGGATTGATTTGGGAATGTGGAATGCTGTGTTTTTCGTCGACTCCCGTAACACTCGAAAATACGTGGTTTGTATTAAACGTGATAAGTGTTGATAATAAAAGGGGGAACGATCGCTGCGAGGACGAAATGATGAACGGATTTCGGATGTCGAAACCGTTGATCAGACGTTTTGAATATAAAAAACGAACTGAAATTGAAATGGACAAAGAGGGAGGACAATTTTTATGGTCAATTGAGAGATCTGATCAGTTTTGTTGGAACTAGCAGAATAGATGAGTGTGTTGAATAAACAGATTTTCAAACAATGAAAAAGTTGAGTCTACCACGGTAGATTTAACGTGAAGTAATATTTCTCGAAGTGTATGTTTAACAAATGATTGAACTAATAATAATAACAGAGATAATAATAATTTTGATAGACTACATCTCGACTAATTCTACTAGTCCCACCTGCGGAAATTGAATTGCGAAGACATTCTGGAACGTAACGAAATGATCCATCTAGCCTGCCATCTATACGGCTCAATTGAATTGCAAATGTGTAATGTCCTCATTTCAGGCAGACTTTTTCATTAAGCGATTGAATTGTTTATACTTCTTTATAATAAAACAGAAATAGTAAAAAAGTATTACAATGCTTTATCTAGCGTGAACCAATGTATATAGATTGTACTTAATTTTAATATGCAACTATTTAAGAATAAACGGATTAATTGACTAAGTTCTGACTGAGTAAATTTCATTTTACTTTTGTAAAACATTTCCAGCTGTTAAATTAAATACATAGTTGTTGTATTTACAATTAAAATAAGATTTTTGTAAAATGTAAAGCCATGAATCTTTTTTTGTAGCAAGTTTATTTCAAACTGTTTATGCATTATTGTATAGTAAAATACAAAAGTGTATATAGTTCAAAAATACAATTTAAAACACACACACACACCGGTAGAAATTTTTCTGAACGTGCTCTCTGCCAACTTTCAATTTTTGAATCACTTTACTTGGACTTATTTCAAGTGTCTTTATGATTCCGAAATTCGTGAATTGGTTTAGTTTGAATATCAGCGCTCCGTGATCGATTGGTAGATGCAAGTGAAGATCTAAAAGAGAATTTTCGTCATATGAATATTGATGATCTGTTAACTTTGCCTTGAACATTATAATTGCATAAATAGCCAACATTGTGGAAAAGAATATTAATTTTGCAGTACGTTGTACAGAAACGTGATTGCAGCTTTGAAGCTTTGACAAAATGTTGAAAAACAGGTGACATTCACAAGCACGGTGTGGAGTGATAGTGCATAAACAATGACATTCATTTGAGGGAATCTTATATTTTACAATATATGATTTTGTTATTTTTTGTTTAATTCAAAAGTATAAAACTTTTATGCAGTTTTATGCAATACTCCTATCTATTTCCATTTAACACAACTAGTTTTAAAACATAGCTGATGGGTACAATTAAGTCTTTATCAAATTCTGGTTTAACACAATCATCGTTAAATTTATTTTACAATTGCAATAAGCAATAAAGATAATCTTACAATGGATAATTACATTAGATGGTACGAAATTGTTTCAATCTATTCTTTTCTGTTTTAACTTTTTACTCCAAAAATATGTTCTATTTTGATTAACTACGACCACGTGCCAAAAAAAATATTATGTGAAGTGAAAACGTGATAATAGAACTAAAATACACCAACCGATCAACAAAATTCTTTTACGTGATCGAAAGTGAATATCTTTTCCTATTTCGTTGCCCTGTAGTTAATAATATGAATGTACGACTTTTTGAAAATCCTTCCATTCTAAAATAGTTATCAAAGTTATGAATGTTATAAACGGCATAGCCTCAGACAATACAGATTATCGTTAAGGTAGTTCGGTTGACTAAGGCATTACCATTAAGAGGGTGTTTTTTCAATAAATTAATTCTAGTGATAAAGGATATCTGCTTTTACCGCGTAGTTTAGCTGAAATAGCATTACTCTTATGGAAACTTGGTGTAAGTGACGCATAAATTCCGGAATATTTTCACCAGTAATTGATAAAAATAAACTATGTGCATTTAAGTTTATAATATTAGCAAAGCCAATTATTCCGAGTCTGAAGACCATTGACAATATTGTCTTTTAAAAATCATAATATAAAGTTACAAAAACGATAAAAAGTACTAAAGCTAGTCAACTGAACTTCCTACATCTCATCTTGTTTTTAAAAACAAGACAAGATGACAAAAATACTAAAAAATGCTCAATTAACGTTTTTAAGATTCGGTGTTATAATAATGGTTGCTTCGCTGACTTTGTCCCAAGCCAACCGAACTACCTTAATGTGTTTATAATATAAAATGTAATATTTTGACTATTCGGAACTAGGTCCCATTAATAACAAAACTCTATACATTTGAATATACAAACAGTAAATGCAAAGAACTACACAAATATAACGTTTCAACTTCATTGAACCTCCAGCATAAATGTTCCAAAAATATTATTTCTGCTAATTACTGTAGACAGTATTTACATTTAGTCTTCCCTCTTAACTCCCCAAAAAATGCAAAATTACCCAATTAAAAAATTCCATTAGCACTAATGTGGAATATTAATAAATCATACTTCCACAGGGGAAAAAATGTTTTAGATTAATTAAAACAGCGATATGTTCAATTAAACTAGAAAATGTCACGTAAATTTCGATATTAACATATAGTAAAAACACAACTCTTTAAACGGATACATTAAAATAACAATAAACAATGATTTGTAAACAAATATGAGGGTTTTTTATGAAAAAAAGCTCTAACAAGTAATGCGGGATACAACTGAACGGTAGCGAAGGAACTTATTTTTATTATTTAGAATTATATATTAGTTAAATTTGAATACAGTCCAACAAGAAAAAGCAGTAATAATTTCAAAGTTATGTTTTCCAGCCTTATTCCTATATTTGTAAAGGAGATGGACCATATCCCGCATTACCCAACTAGGAGTAAATTGCGAGACACTTGCACTTTAGTGTTTACAGCTAAATATTTAATTAAATTCTTTTTTGAAGTGAAAACATATATTGTCATACACACAACTAAATAAACTATTTAAAAACGTCTCGATTTTTTCTTTTTATTGAATAAATTCAGTCCTAATGGTTTCTAGGCAGTTTTTGTCAGCTATGTATCTAAAGGTTTCTGATGGAATTTTTTAACTGGGTAAAAAGCTATCAACCCTAGTTTTGTTCTTTCACAAACAAAATGTATAATCCTCTCCGTCCTGAAAAAAATCCACCAAAATGACAAAAAACACAAAAGTGCCCGCAAGTGTTGCCCTGCAACTCGTACAAAGTGCGGACCAGTAACGATCCATTCACTCTATCGTCTCACTTTTCGTTGATCGTTTCATAGAGCCTCGCAAACGTTGGCTGGATCTGCAGTAGAATGTCGGACGTGAGCGTGCCCCGCTGGTGAAGTTTGAACGCCGCGGCGCTGCTCTCGCGGACGAGTCGCGCTGCCGCGTAAGCCGCATTCATCATCGGGGACACAGACATGTCCGTAGACGAGTTGCTGTGCTGTTTGATTTCTTGGGTCCAGCTAAGGAACACCGCGGTTGCACCTGCCACCAGGTCGCCCTGGCCGCCGCATCGCCGGTTCGACCCCGGAATCGCACAAGTGAGCGTTTCCGTGCCTTTGTGCGAATCCACGATCAGGTCCTTGACTCCCTTCACCAGGATCACCACGTTCTTGCCGATAGAACCAGCCAAGTGCTTGATCTCGTTGGCCTTAGCTGGGTGGTTCGGCTGAATCAGCTTATCCAGATAAGCTTTCATCAGGTGACAATATTCGGCGATGTTCGGGGTCAGGATGAGGCAGGGGTAGTCCCGCACCACGTCTGGTTTCTGGCAGATAAAGTAGAGCCCGTCTGCGTCAATGACCAGGGGTTTGCGCAAATGGCGCAACTCGGTTATCATACTGCAGAAGACCTTGAAGGTTTCGTCGGAGCGACCGAGGCCGGGACCAATGAGGACGGTGTGCAACTTGTCGAGCGTTGGCTTGATGCCCTTGACGGCGTCTTTGTTGTCAAGCACAGGGTGCACCATCAGTTCCGGACTGTAGGACTTTATCGGCCCTGCTGCTTCCTTATGGCAAAAGATATGGACCAAGTCCGCTCCGGTTCGAAGGGCGCACATTCCTGACGAAGTTTTGAGCATTTGTAATTGAGCAGTTGTTAAGCTTAAGGAGGTTGGGGCATGATGTTTTAGAGGGACGAGGATGGAAGAACTAAAGCGATGGACAAATTTACGAAAACCAGCGAAATGAGCAGCGCGCCGAGAGACAAAGTTTGCAAACTAAATAATTATTGACAATAACATTT